>JAHZNC010005705.1:0-10954 GCA_027744095.1 Zhuqinia jingwanae | reverse complement strand
TAGTCTCATCCACTTTGATAAGCTGATAAGGTATCAACCAGCTCAAATGCCAGGGCAGAAATCCCACGGCTCCCACTTTATTGTCAATGTTTACTGTTCATATATTTAAACAAACATTTTATGTTTCATTTTTTAATCAGGTAAAGAAATGGTGGTTATACCAAACTTGAAGCCATTGATGCAATAGTATTTAATGCTTATTAGCGCACTTTTATCCTAAAGCAATGCACATGGTTAATTTTTTTATTGATTCTGTGCTGACTTTGACATTACGTTTTAGAATTGGAAAGTACAAAATAATACAAACGTGCACCAAACACGTGGATTTATAGTAGGCCTGCTAAATATGCATGCTTTGCTCTCTTTTTACTTACCCATATTGCAGTTGCCTTCCGTCGCCCCATAAAGCTCATTTATTTGAGGAATGTTAAATCGTTTAACAAAATCCGGCCAAATCTCTCTCCTCAGCCCGTTTCCAAACATCAAACGAACCTTGTGGCTTTTATCAAGCGGGGACGGAGGTTGGGCGATTAAATATCTACAGATTTCTCCAATGTACTGAGCGGCCTACACACAAAATAAAACATGACGAAAGTATAACATAGTATTTCAAGTTTTTTGTTGTTCACGTTTTATAGAACATGAGTACACTGGCTACCGTTTTTTCTCATATAAAGCAAGATCTCGTATAACCCTTTCTTCTAGGGGATTTTTTTGTAATAAATCCTAGTTGCAAAATTTCTTTTACAGGAGACAGTGGGTATGAACAAAAGAACCCCATTTCTCAGACTATACATTTTTAATTTAAACACGCCAACAGGCTTGGGTTTTGCATTTTATACACATATTGCAAAAAGGGTGGGACATCAACTTGCCCAAAAGAAAATTTACTAAAAAATAGAAAGATTCATACATATTTTATTTGGAATTGTTCACATCTTACGTTAGTTTTAATTCTTTGGATAGGAAGCGATTAGGTTGATTCTTTACATATGCAGCCTAGGGATATTGATATTGATATAATTATGTTTAGATTATAATATTCATTACATTTGTAATTTTAAGCTTTGAAATACTGCATTTTTCAATACATATTTTTGGTTTGGAAAAAAATTTACGGAACGTAGGTGAAAAACTCTAGTTATTTAAAGAAAACAATCCTTTTAGCCACAAACATTCCCACAGCCCAGGGATATATTAATTTGCTTTTTATCATTATATCACAATACGGTAGTGTTACGTTCAAAATGCTTTCACAAAAATGATTATCCTGTACTCATCTCACATGAGAAGCCTTCACAAAATCATAATGCACAACTTACCGTCACATTATAATGAATACAATCCTTCCAAAAGTTGCTGGCAGAAAACTTTTTACGAATTGCCAGTGGAGCTCCATAACACAAAGCTACGCCTCCACCTGTTTATGTCAAAACAAGAACAAAAATATTTTTGGTGACCAGACATCTTTACAAGAATTTTGAATTAAAAAAAGATACAGGCAACATCTTCATTTAAAACAAAATCTGTGCACCAATATTTTTGTTTACCCGACCTAGCATATTGCCTGCACCATGGTACAGGGGAAGTGCTGTGTAAATAATATCATCCCTTCGCAAGCCGTGCATATAAAAGTTCCCGACAGCAGCCATCATATACCTACGTAAAAAATAATAGTATTAGCACAATATGGAAATATTAAAAGGTGTACCTATAATATTTTGGATGTCATAGCTTATTTTAAGACTTTATTGAGACGTCAATTTTCTCCCTTCCTAACTCCCGAAATCAGGCTTTGTTTGAAAAGAGATGTCATGAAATACTATAACACTAACCTGGAGTGCTTGATGATCGCTGCCTTCGGGAGACCAGTAGTACCTGTTTATAAGCCAACAATATTGTTTACAAACGTTAACAACGCACTTATAAGGAATACATCATTTCATCAAGTCAAACAAGTGAACTAATCCTGTAAATAGTGTTTTTGTTATTATATCATTCATTTCAAACTACAAATTTGTGTTGTCATAAATTAATGTCTAAGTATCTTCCTGTTGCTGCTACTACTGCTCACACTAGAACTAACCCTCAGCGTCTATATACTTACCAGACGTGTAGATGTAGAACAATTTATCCTGAAACTGGATTTTCTCTGGGACAACGGGAGAACTGCCTTTTACCGTCTCCAAAGCCTTCTTCAAATGAACAGCAGAAGAGATGGAAGGGATTTCATCATCCAAGCAAAGGCTGTATAAGCTTGTTTCCGCCAAGCCGCCAATGTCTGCCACCTCTTTGATTGCTACAAGTATAAAATAAGCTTGTTAGAACAAGTGTCTCCTCAAAAACAACTGCATGTCAAATAAGTCCATTAAACATCTTCTCCAAATTTGCGATATGACTTTTTGTATGCAAACAATGTTTACTACAACATTTTATAGTAAATACCTTGGCTTAGCTCATCGTTGTATATGATGGCTTTGCAATCAACCGCTTCAAAACAATGTCGGAGTGACTGAAGCCTGAGGTTGTAATTGGTGAGTGCAGGAACGACTCCAATCTTTTATTTTTGTTAACGAGAAGTAAATATTAATTAGTACAACAAAAACAATAACATGCAAAACTGCTTTTAAGTCTACTCTACTGGATTAAGTAATTTCCTCTTAATGTAACATTCCATTGGTAGTAAAGAGTATGTGCAGTCATAGTAGAATAATGCCAATTCGTTAAACATACTACAATAACATACATATTATGCCCTCAAAATACCTTGCTCAATCCCAGCCAAATACACAAGTACTCCGGACGGTTCTCCATAAACAAAGCTACCGAGTCCCCCTTTTTGTATCCTTGTTCTTGGAAATAGTTGGCAATTTTGTTTACAAGTCGTTGTACCTAGAAATTGGACATAGGGACAGTAAAACATGACATGTTAAATTGTGAAAAGCACACAAAAATAGGTAAAAAGGATTTGGCTAATGACCAACTATACAAACTTAATGGCATGTGTGCGTATGTATAGGTATACTCCATTGGCTTTTCCTTTGCTTGTTGCTTGCGTCAGAATCGTGCATATTGAAGAAAAAAACCACATGAACCCAAGTTGATTACATTGGACTCTGAACAACAAGCCAGGTATACCCTGTATACCACAACAAAACAAGGCATGTTTTAACATTATTACTACAAATTTCAGTGAATAGAAATCCTTAAAACTAACAATGTGGCTACCTGTTCATTCGTCCATTTTTCATCCTGAAAGTAGAGAATAACCTTTTCCGGATTTTTCCTTGCATTCTCATCAAACATTTCCCCAACGGTAACATTGTTTCTTTGAACATAATGGAGATCCCGGAAAACTTTTATAAGTCTGGAGAAGGCCCTATTGAAATGAACAAAGAGCAATACCTATATATATAGTGGCATTTTAATAAAACATTACCAAATATGCATATGCCTTTTGACAAGCTCTTCCTCTGTATCCTATTGATTTTTTTCTAGGTTAGAGCTACAACAAACAACTCCAGAAAAAGATGATTAAACATGCATACAAGTTGGAATTCTTACACAAAGTAACCTGCGAACACTCATACAGAAGAACCTTCAATATTCTGGCATTAAAAGAAAACATTTCATAATTTACGCTTGAACTCCCTTATATATGGACACTTTTTTACGTTTTGTTACATTTAAAACCTTCAGAATGGGGATACAAACAAAAAGTTTCAAATAACTACGAACAAAGTGAATCGTGATTTAACAGGCTAATAAATTGTTTGGTGGTTGTAAAGAAAGTATATGAATAAACAACGAAATGGGAAAATTTACAGTTTAAAAAGAAATAACACTCACAAGAAAACCGCCTGCAGAATAAGTTAAGTAATCTCATCAGCTATCAAGGCAAACGACTACAAGGTTCTGTTATTGTTGTCACTTTTTCATATTATTGCTTACCATGATTTGCAGATAAAAATGCGTACCCAAAACTAGAGCTTATGCTTATAAATATGCAAATGTAGCGGTTCCTGGTTAAACTCCATTAAAACTTTTGATTTCACAAAGCAAGTAATCACTATACTCGATGAGTAGTGTATAATATGCTATTTTTGTAATTATTATTTTCCTATTGTTTGATCTTTGACTTACTTGACATCTCGGGGTAGAGTCCTAAAAAATGCGTAGATGTACTTGTGGTTGATGGCTGCCCATACTGCAATTCCAAGCGTAGCAAGATGGATAATGCCCGCTTTCAGTGTTTCATACGACGAGTAGGATGGAAGGAATAACTGTGAGCTCATTGTTTGCAAACTTCTGGGAAAAGGCTACTAGTGACTAGGAAGTTTTCGGCAAAACACACATGTATAAAATATGCATATATTTGTATATTATTAGCCACGTTTGAGCACAAAAACTGTTCACAAAGGAAAAATTGAATGACAAATTGAGAGACTAAATGACACACAACAAACGATTCATTGCACGTGTAGCAAATCTAATAGAATTCATCCATGCGGAATGCAGTTTTGTTGTTCTGTAGGATGATGATGATGATGATGTCGTCAATCTATGCACCAATATAAAATAAAATATTTTTATTTCCTTGTGCAAGCTTTTCAAATTGAGTTTGCTTGCGCAACCTCACTACTCCACTGGCGGATGATGACAACTGTCAACTTTCCATAATGACGATTGACTACTGCACAATGCTGACTTTGAAACATTATTGCGTGATTGTTTTTCTACGTTTCAATTTTAATAAACTTGTTGATTTAATAAATACGCTGCAATATACATAATATTATGGACAGAGTTTGCTGAATGGGTGAGCCCTCTATATAATCTGCATAAAATAATCTCATACATTTAAAAAAAAATAAACATAAAACGGTTATACTATTCAAATTATACAAAAATGTGACATGAAATTATGAGATAACGAAAAGGCATACAAAAAAGCATTATTGACAGCAAACCACAAATAACCCCATGTGTGTGCTTTAACCTATAGCTCCATGAATCTGGCCATTGATTCATTTCAGAGCTAGTTTTCATCGTTTAGTTTTATTATTTGCGGAGCAAAAATCTATATAGTTATGCATGTACATAAGCCATACTATGTACGATATGTACACTACGAGATGTCAAAGGAAAAATGAGGTGGAAATAGATATCCATGATGATATCTCACTATCTCCAATACATACACTCGCATTTTATCTTGTTCATGTCAATGCTTTCATTATTGTTTACTCACGATGATACGCATTCATTACATATGGCTATGGGCTCATACTTAAGCATATATTGAAATTATTAATAAAGTCGCCTGCAGAGAACCGCTCTGATCCTATAAACTGGATTAACCCTACCACACAGATATGAAATATATTATTAATTTAATATAATAATCGTGAAGTAATTTGGGAATTCTTTTTTTTTGTATACCCAAAGGGGTTAGCAGTAATAAGTCATGTTGTGTTAGTATGTGGGATGATGAATATGATGATGCGAGATACAAGCTCTGTTGTGGAACGGTAGTAGTGTTTTTCTAACTAACATCATAAGAAGTGTCACCATACAAGATGGGTAATTTCAAAATGAGTTCAATCTGCGTAACACATGCTGTCTTTTGGGAAGGGCGGTAACATCAGCCTGCTGGAAGGGATCAAGTTTGATTCCCTATTGATCTCATTATATCACTGCAAAATCATACATAAAGTAAGAATGCTATGAAACCACTACTTCTTTATGAAACTTCAAGAATGAGAATACAGACGTAATACATTTTTTTTATTTTGGTTTAATTTGGGTAAAGTTCCAATTCCAATGTTCCAACTTTTCGCATCGAACCATCCTGAGTCAAAAAGCTGAAAGATATTCAAGTAAATATGTTGACTTTGTGGTTATTGTAGTCTTCTGTTCTGATGCATCTACATGTGTAGGTATTTATGGCAGAGACGCATTCCCCATTGGTATTTCGTTTTAGTCGTGTGTTTAGTTTTTTTGGAAATTTTCCTGTTGACGCAAGCAAGCTCCTGATGGAGTGCTCGTATGGAATGGAACTCAAAGTCACCATCATAAGAATACCGCAGCTGATGAAAGGGCTTCTGTCTGTCTACTCTGGACGGCTAAAGAGTTGGATGGATGGAAATAACATGTCCTATGATGAAAATTTCCTGTGTGAAATAAAGCTTGTGTACAAAGGCAAATTTAAAAGTATGTATTCTAAAATATGTTTGCAGTGTCGAACGAGGTTGGACCCCAGTGATGCAATTAATTACAAAATGTACACTTATAATAATATAGTACCCAACCCATAAACACATACACCTATGCACACTCCATTATGTACTCCATAAAAAATACCTTACAACAAAAACAGGTAAAGCTGGGGTAATGCAAAATTCTTGAATTCTTGCCTTGTTCATGCCAAAAATGTCATCACGTGCTCACCGAATGATGTTTTTTTAAATCGATCTTTAATTATTGCTAGTTTCGTTGTATTTATCATCGTACCGTATATGAAATTATTGATAAGTTTATATAGGTATATACATAAATGATAATATTTGTTGTTTGCGTGTATTGAAGTATATTTGTACATTATTTTTTAATTATCAATCAATCAATTACCGTACACATATACAATATAATATTCTTATCATCATCACAGTCTCACTTTGCCGGACTGAACCATGTCATACAACGTGGAGTCCAATGGAATATATTTGGAGCCGGTGTAGTAGTAAATATTGTCTGTTATCTGATGAACATTAAAGCCTTGGCTTTGTAAATCCAGCTTTTTCAGCTTATAGGTGCCTATAAACAACAATAACACACCAGCAAAATTAAAAGAAGAGCTAAATATTTAGTCGTACTAATAATAAAGCAACAGCAACAACTCAACCATGTGAAAGTGCAAAAGTCATTATAAGCCCTAAATGCGCAAAACATCGCCTGCATTCACATATCCCATTATCAAAGAGAAACAAGAACCAATATATTGTGGATAAAAAATTCATTAAAATAGCCCATATTTCAATTCTAAATCCGAATACTATTCCCACATACCAGAACGGAAATACTTGTCTCCTTTCCTAAACACATCACGTAGAATTTTTTTCTGTTTTGCGGTTTCATCAGCATACCTTTATAAACACATTGACAAATAAGAGCTTCATGAATAACCATCTCTCCACTAAAGAAAGTTTTATATAGTACATGGGCCTGTGTGCTTGATATTAATTACCCCTGAAAATCACGCAGAGGATTTCTGCTCACAATTTTTCCCAGCAGCTCTCCGGATTCACCACGCTGTGCGCGTATACACAGGCCAGTTTTAGGGTCCCTCATTATTTCTCCTTGTTTGTTCATCAACTCTGACAAGTACCATTGGTAACAACTTGTACAGCCAAATTGGGAGAAAGCCAACGGCACCGACTTTTCCATCAATGTTCACTGTAATAGACGTACATACAGGATTATAATTGTGACAGGACGAAGTGATAATTACATAATTACATATACCTACGTAAATTCCATCACTTTTCAGAGACCAGAAATTAGTTATGCATACATAGGTATGTAAACTTTTGTTGTTTTTCACTAAATCATCTTAAAATGTAGGCTGGCATACCGAGATTGCAATTCCCTTCCGTTGCGCCATACAGCTCTCCCATGGTTTGAATTCTAAAGCGAGCAATAAACCGCTGCCAAATTTCTGGACGAAGACCATTTCCGTACATAAGCCTGACCTTGTGGGTGGTATCGAAATCCGAGGCTGGCTGACTGATTAAGTATCGGCAAATCTCACCAATATATTGACCAACCTATGTATGTGCATATGCAATAATTAGTTTACAAAACCAGCAACATACTGAGAAAGAACAAATAAATTCTCGCAACTTGACTTAAAACTTTTATCATAAGATACTTAAAACTAATTAGAGCATCATTGCATAATGCCTACATAGATATTTACATACATACATGTACAGTCACGTTGAGCTGGAAAAAGTGAATAATTACTTACTGTAACTTCATATTTTACACAATCCTTCCAAAAGTTTGTGGCAGAAAACTTTTTACGAAGAACCGAAGCTGTTGCGAAGCAAAGGGACTGACCAACGCCCAAGGTTCCTCCAGCAGTGTGGTACAAGGGAAGGGGAGTGTACTGAATGTCATCTCTCGTAATACCCTGCATGTAATGCCCACCATAAGCCACCATGAAGAATCTACCCACATGAATATAAAATCAACATTCAACATATATAGCACAAAAAGAGCATTAAAAAGATGTCGACAGAAAATGCTGATTCCAAAGGAAAATGTACAATAATTTCTACGGAACCCATTAAAAACGAAACAATAATCCTCTTAAAGAAAATTCACTGAATCACTTTTCGGCAAAGTACAATTTTTTTTATTTGTTTGGATTCTTAAAAACTACGACGAAAAAATAAAAGTCAGTTTTTGTTGTTAATGCTACGTTTACCCTCCCTCACCACCACTAAAGCTATTTTCTTTTTTTTGGCATCTGTCATAGTCATGATTGAAATTCAATAAAATCGTAATGTACTGCACACGTGCACACGGCTAGTGGTTGTAGGGGGCTTACCTTGAATGCTTGATTATCGCCGCCTTCGGTAGACCTGTGGTTCCGGATGTGTAAATGTAATACAACTTGTCATTAAAAGTGACTGGTTCCTTTACCACAGGGGAAGTCCCTAGGGATTCCTTGATGCCAGAATCAAGGTCCAATTGCATATTGTAAAAGCGTTTTTCCTCCATGTCCGGAGCAGTAAAGTGACGTACCGGCAAAGCCTCCCATATCAGTGATTTCCGAAATCGCTGAAGTTTGTAAATAGATTGATTATTTTTTTTGCATCCACTTCACACTACTGTATTTATGACGAATATGACTATTCAAGTTCATTCTTATTTAAAATGATAGTGGTTGGATTTTTTGCTATTGTTGGAAAATATTGTTTAAAATATTCAATTTTGAAACTTACCATCTTGCAACTCATAACCATAAATCAGGGCCTTGCAATCAGCTACCTCGAAAGAGTGCTGAAGCGGCTTTAATCTCAAGTTGAAATTTACCAGGGCAGGTATAATCCCAATCTGTTGGTAAAAGGAATACATTTATTTCGTGTACTTTTGTTCATACTGATTGTGTGAGCTTTGCAGTGAAAACCGAAAAGGGGATTTCACATTTTGATATTTGAGTTTCACTTTTCAATTTAACTTTCCTCATACCTTGCTTAATCCCAGCCAAATGCACACATACTCTGGACGATTTTCCATATAAAGAGCAATAGAGTCCCCTTTCATGTAACCAACTTTAGAGAAATAGTTCGCAACACGGTTTGCCATGTCTTCAACCTTTATGCCAAGTTAAGTAAATATTAAATTTTAAAATTTACTGCATATTGAAGTTTTGATTACAAAATGTGCTTACAAAGTTTGTGAGAAAGTTTATCTTGTAAAATAAAAGTAATTTGTTGAGCATACACGCATACATTACATGAGTCTTTGTGTGTCTTTACCTGTCGAAATGTCCATTGTTGATCTTCAAAATAAAAGCACACCCTGTTTGGGTATTTTGCAACGATGGCTTCAAACGCTTGAGCGACGCTTCTATTCCGGATTTTTTCCACCCAAAGGTGCACCAATAGTTTTCCATATCGAGCAGCTCCTCTACCAAGGCACGCAGACAAACATTATCATGTAATTGGAATCATAATATCCCGGAGATTTGGAACTAATTAATTAATGACGTTTATTATGGTTATTAATGCACGTGGGCTTACTTTAGATCACGAGATAATGTGGCGAACACAATGTAAAAGTATCTTCGGCAGAGAAGCGGAATCAATAGCATAATTGTTAACATCACCGCACACAGAATTATCGGTGTGCTCAGCAGTATGTCCGTTATGTTCTCCATTTTATGTGTATGTTTTGAGTCGAGTTAGTGGCTGTGATCCAAGAAAGCGTGGTTCCCTCAGACGATCCCGACCCTAACTGGAAATCATTCCGCGTGAAGAAATTATCCAGTATAGTAGAGCATTATTAGATGGGCATGAAGATCATTGCTTTTTTTAGTAGGTATCATGTAAAAAGTTTTTAGAGGATAAGTGGTACATATGATATCCCCGTATCATAGTCTTGGCCAGACATAAACTAAAATTAATGAAGCTCGCAATTTTTTCGTGTAAAATGTGTGCATTCAATCAGTCTTCACGAAAAAGAGTTGTACACTTGGTCATATAAAATTCATTGGGCAGTGTAAAATGTGCAGAGTCAAGTCAATTCATAAATAAAATATAAATCGACAGTTTAAAGGTCGAAGTCAAGTCGGAGAAGAAAAAAATCACGTTAGTTTGAAATGTTTAAACGTTATGCATGTATATAGTGTGCATAGGTACATGTATACATATGATCGTATATTATTCGCGTTAAAATAGAATGGTCCGACCATCCAGTGAAACCAAGCCATTCATTTAATAGATCTAAGGAATAATTATAGTTATGTTAGGAAACCGTACATGTACAATGTGCATAGTATGTATTATATGTATGTACATACATTGCATCGTATCTTTTCTTTTACAGCTCACTTAACAAAAATTTTGTTTGATACTGTATAATAATGATAACGATCATCAGGATAATTCGTTTTTTCATCTAAATATCATTAAAGTTTGGCTACTGAAGTTGGATACGTAATGTAAGTAGTTATATACAAAGGACAAGGGAAAAAAAGTCATCTTGAAAATGACGTAAGGCTTTATGCCTGTTCGTTCATGTTTCACAGGGTGCTCTGGGCTTTTAGGACTCTTTCTGGGTACTATTCTCGGATTATGTACTACATTATGTACCTACACAAATAGGTTAGAGGTTATCTCATGTTTCATGAAAATCTCTTGAAAGAGCTCAGTGTTCATAGGTT
>JAHZNC010005704.1:6642-18831 GCA_027744095.1 Zhuqinia jingwanae | reverse complement strand
CCTTTTGAGAGATAATGACGTTTTAGCCCAATGGCTATACAATCTCAGATAACGAGAAGATCCCTTACATTTTATTTACATTTCTTTTATCCTATAAAAAATGCTACATGAGATTTAAAAGACATTATAAACATAATTATAATGACTGCAAATGTTGAAAATCAACATTTCAAAGAAACAAGTGTCTCATTTTATTGCCATATCCGTCCCTTTGAAGTTTTGGTTTCTTGTCTTCATCATTCAAAAATGATTTTCCAGCAATTTCAGTTTTCTTTGCTCGTGAAATGTTATTCAACCGTGATCAGAATCAGACAACATGAATTAATTGAACAATGTTTGTAGTTAACTCGACTGCGTCCAGAAAAGCAAAAAAACCATACGATCAAAGTAACTTAATTTGACAGACACAAAAGAACGATGAGACTACGATAATGATATAATCATGTGCCAACTTTGCGAATACCATAATAATATAACACATATTATTCCATGCATACAACACAGCACCTAGACACATTTCACCGAAATCTTATTGTGTACAACCTGTATAAAAAACATGGTTTAACGGTGCAAAATTTTGCCATAGATATTATTATTTGATTACACATACTCAATGTTGAATACAATTATTTTAATGATGTATAATTTACTGTTTTATAAACAAATCAAGATGGTATGTACATTTTACATTCAGGAGGATAAGGTTTAATAAACAAACCAAGTTACATTTGAAATTTGCAGGTTGACAAAAAAAGTAATACGCCGGGCTTTATTTGAGCATGGAATTTAAAATGCTGAAATTGAATCACAAATCGAACAACCAGTAAGTGAAGCCTAAACCCATTTATAAACTGATTGAATAAGTTTAAAAAATATATGCTTGGCATTGAGGAAAAATACGATTTTACTGTTTTATCCAAAACAATTTATCTGTTTTTTCCTCAGTCACCAGTTTTGGTGATTCCCAGTTTCTCAGATTCATGTGTGCCCTGATAATATGAGCCCATTACTTCGTCAAGTCATATGTATAAGCCTTCCGTTACTATTATACTTTATAATCTTCGTGCAATCATAAATATAACGGTGGTAATAAAATTCATTAATATTCCTAATAAAAGTAATTTTTTCAGCATTGCACAAAGTTTTCTATGCACACACATATCTTTTTATGAGATATTTAAAAAAAAAAATTCATTGGGGCAAATACCCCTTGAAAATACTAAAACGTTTATGTTCATAATAGTAAGCTATTCTGAAGATTTAATGAGCATACATATTACCATATAATTGTGAATGTCATTGCGAAAGTTATCAACATTGTACATCTTAAAGATTTTGAAGACGATAGCTTCGTCAAGTTCAGTGCCCATTCACCATTACGGCTCGCAACACGGTAAAAGTTTGCTATCTCACTCAAACATGCTTTACTCCTCACTGTCTGTTTAATGCAGGGGATTTGCTGTCGCGTTGCATATATTTTCTTTATATTATTTTGGATCTCTGTCCCACATATTTTTCATCCAAATAAATGATGATAATTTGGCTATATTTTTGCGTATATTTTAGAATTACTATATAAACATATAAGCTCAGTGATTTCATACAGAGTGAATATTATAATTTACCGAGAACACCCAACAAAAAATCAGGGAAGAGTGACCCTTCTTATTACAATTATTACTGCGCAGACCAAAGAAATGCAGAGTACAGTCTATTTCACGCTGTTCGCACTGTAATTCTTCCTAAAAAGACTGTTACACACATCCCCGTTGCTTGATGAATGAATCTGCTAGAGATGCTGTGTGTTTTCAAGAGCTTTGCAAAACTTAAGATTAGGCGATCTTATAATAAATGTGTAGTAGGTGTTGGTGTTATTTATGTTGATGATGATGATGATGATGACTTTAAGCTTTGCCTGTGGCAAGAACGCGAATGCCATCATCATCATCATCGTCGTCGTTACACATTAGCTGCCGTCTTTATCTTAGCTTTTTATGGTTAAGTACTTTATACTACTAATCATAACTGGGTACAAAAACAAAAAAAAATTGAATTATAAACCCTTTTCATTTTACAAGGCTGCGGAAAATTAATGAAGTAAGTGGACTCAATTCTAAGGAAAAAGCAGAAAAATGTCGAGCCACAATACAGCCTACATATGTATGCGAGTTGTGCATATTATATTTTTGAGCGTACCAAAAAGAGATCTCAACAATATTTTGTTTTGAGTAGAGAGCGGGGAGGGGGAGAGTATGCACAAATGGTGGATTTTCAGATTTTTTGTAACAAGAAGTATGACTCATCATAACATTAGATGAACAATATTATAATGTTATTCTCATTTTATTTACAGATCCTTTTGTCCTTTTGTATACATACATGAGCCTTTTTTTCTTGAATGTGTGAATTTCATGTGTATAATAATGACAAAGAAAGTGCCCAATTGTTTCAGGCAGGACATATAAGTCGGCATTCCTCAATAGTACACTTTATTTCGTACCCTATATATCCGGCTTTATATGGTACATTTGTACATGCATACAAATACGTACGTACCCTATGTAGGTACGTATTATGTGATGCGCCTCTATGCAAATGATTAACACACATCATGCTTTCTAAAGTTGACGATGATGTTCGTGAATTGAATCGACAGAATTTTTGATTGTCATTTCACGAAACTGTATCATCATAAACAGACATACGCAAATATTTTGGTATTGTTTTCATACCACAACAAAAAGTGTTTGGTTCCTCAAAAAATAGAATTGTTTGTAATATTTGTTTAACAATGGGTCTTTGCATTGCTTTATTTTTATCGATTTTCAATAACAAAATATTGTCTCACGAATGTGCATAAATATTGAAGATCAAATGGATCAAAAAGTGTTGTTTAAAACTTTAACTGATTACAAGTATTTATATATACCACGAGGGATTAGGGGTGATAACATAACCATATAACTTTATGTTTAAATAATATTCAAATGACATCATAAGTATATAATACCGTGAAATACATATTTATACCCATGCAAGGGCGATTACGTCAACAAGAGATCTTATTTCTAGGATAATGTTTGCGAATGAATTCATTAAGGCAGGCTCCAGTTTGTCATGTCATCTCAAGTGACAAAGTTGTATTTTTTTGTTATATTAATTAAAATGAATGGATATGGCGAGCCGTAGTGAACAGGTACAGCTAGAGCTTGAGGAACAAAGGAAGAAGACACATTATGATATGGGATATATGGTGAGTGACCCTCAGCCCAGTCTCCAGCGTCATGCAACTGCTTCAACGAGCCTCATATTCAAGTCTAGTCGGTAATCCTCTGTTAATCTTCTGCGGGTTCAGTGTTTTCGTTCAGTTAATTCATTCTGTTTATATAACGAGCTGTGTAAACGATTGCTATGCAAATGTAGCAACATTTTGGATTACGACTTGGAGTATCGCTGGAGGAGCCGGAAGTTACCCTTTACTTTTGACATTTCTATGCATAAAATTTTCAGGTGAGTTTTTTATGGGTAATCCTGCTGTTGATGTTAAACTTTGTTTGGATACCTGAAATGTGTAAATAATACGTTAAATGCAAAATTGTTCATCCACAATTTATTATCTAATATAATTTAGACAGCAATTAATTAGGTATGAATAAACCGCTTTATGATTACTAGGTTCAAATATTTCACTTTGCGCCACGAAAATTACTATGCAATTTGGCTGGCAGTAAAATTCAATTACCAATGAAACTATTTAGAATTGTGACGATTTCACTTCATTTCATTCGACGCAGACACGTCTGAATTGAATTGAACGCTATGTAGTAGAGCCTTTTGTAGCCGCCTTTAAATTGACAACCCGACAATATATGTATGTGTACCGTAATAGCTTAATGATTACTGATTATTGGTTATATAATAATTTGTAAAAAGATATAAGATTGCGTATTTCCTAATCTATCCCACCACAGAAGCAAGTAGGCGGGCATCACATGTATAGAACGTGCTTGTTATTCAACACGCGCTACTTTTACCGTACACAATGCAATGAATGATGGAAAGTTTCCTTTGCTCCTTTGATGATAGGTATTCGCGAACCGTTAGGATCAATTTTCAATTAGCGAGTAACAATATCCGATGTAGAATTGCTAAGATTAATTGAAATTTGATTCGAGTGCCATCCAACTTCGAGCCACATGTCATGTTCAATTTTGTGAATATTGACGTTTTGTCTACGTCTTAAATTCTTAAGATATCATTATTACCTAACTAGGAAAAAAAAGGTAAGAAAAGGATACAATGTCAAAAGATGAAGATGAGTCATCATGTTTTCTCTCTCTTTAGTTCCATTGTCAACAGCTAAACACTACTATTATTAACCGTAATCATTAGTCTTCAATAGAAGGTATTGTTCTACTAAAAACACGGCACATTTCTTCTAGTTAATCCTCAATCAATATACCTTTGCCCGTCCAGAGTAGAAAGTCTATCATAGCCCCAACCTATGACTGGTACTTTCGTCTCGACACCAAAATGACTATAAATGACTATGTATTCCAAGGGTTTATTTATATGTATACAGTAAAATATGCTTATCAAAGTAAAAATAATAATTCGTACGACATAGATTTTAAAACTAAATCTTTTGATTGCAAAATGTTGCATTTACATGACACGACGTCATAAAACACAATATAAATAAATTTTAAATATATATACAAGTTATTATTTTATGTATTATATCCCCTCGAAAAGCTAATTGTATTACAGTATTTTAGTGTTATGCGAAATGATAAATACACAGAGGTGGACTAAAACAAAACAAAGTCAAAATGTTGCAAACCGAGCTCGTATTTATTAGCGTACTGCTATAAAATATTCGTAAAAGAACGAAGGAGTAACGATAAAAATATAATGCGATTTAATAATGACACAAACTTGACTCTAATTTTCTGAATATTGACATGACAGGTACGAATTCCATGTCAGTTCCAAGAGGAAATTTCAAGAAATTACACAACCGACTCAACCCAGCCCCCACCACAAAAGCATCCTTCTCATCAAAGAAAAAGTCACACAAGTATCGAAGGAAGGTGGATAGGAAAGAAAAGAGACGCAAAACTCATGGATTACCGGTAGCAGCAAAGAACGGCAACAATAAATTATCAAAACCAAAGCCCAATTTTAATCTTGACATCGCCACCACTGACGCCTTTTCCTCAATTCCCGCTACCACTGATCATGTTGGCGTTACAAATCATGTCAATTCGACTATCATTGCTCAAGATCCAAACTTGCTCAGTCACCAACACAAAGGCAGGAAGGACAAGAGAAAGTCAGGAAGACGCGGAAAGAATACTAATGAGTTTTTGACATCAAATCCATCCCCTTCCTCCAGTGGTGCCTCCATTTTGCTGAAACGAATTGCACGTATGAATCAAAATGAGGGGGAAGCGGTGAGGAAGAAAATACTTGAAAAAGTGGAGGAATTAGATCCGCTTATGTGTCTCCCCAAGGTTCTTTGTGGTTACACTAGCAGACGGCGTCATAACAAATATCATCCTCTCAAGACGACAACCACCACAACCACATCGTCTACAACTCGCCGACCAATACTTGCTGCTGGTATTATAGATGAATATCTACATTTGTTGGGGATTATTCCTCCGTGAGTTAAAATTATTATAGCTTCATTCCAGTTTAATAGGGGCTGTACAGAGTATATAATATACAACATGCTTTTCTTATTATCTATATTATTACAAACATAATAAGTTGTTATGAATTCAGTGAATTGGTGTAGGCCACATTTAGCGCACAATTTCCATATTTTGGTACATGTATACATGTATATGCAAATATGTTCTAATTTAGAGTTTGGATGAAGTTTTCTGAAAATCACTTCCAATTTGTAAAATTCTCCACTGAATTTTGTGTGAAGAAGTATTAGTTTTCCTTTAGTTTGTAAGTTCTAGACCCGCAAGTTGGAAACCAAACACGTCTGCGTCTGCATATTAGTATACTGTCAATTATGGACGTGGTGAGATATGATAAATGGGGCATCATGAGATTAAACCGAAATCAACGTACTGAAAAGTGTTAACGTAAATTGGAATGTTGTAAAAGCATGAACAAAGCAGTAATTGGAAATATTTCAAACACGACTCACGTATAAAGTAAATGCCATAAATACATACATAAATGACAGGTTTGTAGTTAGCATCACAATAACTTTGTTGCCGACTTGATTTTATTATATGATAAATCATAGATAAAATGGCAATGTAAGCAAAACAAGGTACATGTCTAGAGAGAGTCAGAGTTCTACTTAATTTCCATTTACCACTTACCGCATACATGTAGGCAAATAACTCATCGGGAGTAACATTTTCGACCTCGACTTGTAAATCTTTGAAGATGTGGTTAACGCAGTATCTATTACTGATTTGAGTTAGTTTGTATCTACAATAAGCAATTCAATGGTTGCTTCCTATATAAATATTATTATCTTATTTACGTCAGTTCCAGGAACATGTCCTTATATTGTATATAGACAACCTTACAGTATTTTACCTCTAAAAAATAAATTGCAAGGTTGAATTCAGTTTTACTTTCCATGCGTAAATCAAAACCCATTATTATATAGTGGCAACATTGTATAAAATACATAACATGAAATGTATCACTTCACTTTCTTCTCGATATCAGTAGTTGTATGATTTTTATCCTTGTGCTACTTTGTTGTCACAACGATTTCCAGCTCATTTTATTATTTTAGTTTAGAAAAAGTAAAATGATGTACTACAAGCGTAATATTAAATAACGGTACAAGTAAAGTATATAGACGGTAAATTGATAAAAACTATATATGCAATTATTTCATTTCTTATCAAAGGTATACATACACACTACAACTTTGAAAAAACTTTCCAAATGCCTAACTTGGTTTATATACTTACTTACGTCTGCAAATTTCTGAGAGTCCAATTTCCAAAAAACTGATTTTTTATGCTAACGACTTCAGACCAACAAAAAATAAGATTGTACAAGTTTGTTAACTTATTGTCAATTGTTAAGATGCAACTTTTCTTCACTTGACTTGCGAGAAGGAAGGTTTATGGAAAATATTGACGTCTTCTGCTTGCACGCTCAATTTTTTCTTGCATCGTCAAATTCTTATTCGTATACGTTTCTACTAGGCCACGTTCACGTGTAGTTGTCCAACGTATTTTATGTAGTAGGTAGATAATATTTTGTAAGTTAAACTTTATGATGCAAATAAAGTTGTGCAATAATATTATTATTCTATCTACTCCTCATTCGTGTGGACATTTTTTGTAGTTTTTTTTTGCACTTAAAGTATTCCACTTTAGTAAGTCACTACAGTTTTGAATATTTATGGTGAATGATGTCATTGGTCTGACAGGAACAAATAAAAAATACAGACGATGCTTTTATTTTTAGTTTTAATAGTTTTACCCTGAAAATGTGTACATTCATTCATATGACAAGCTTATATTTTTGAACTGTATGTGTGCATACATTACATATTGTAATGTCAATTTCACTCTTTTTCCTGTTTGCCACACTTTTTTCTTTTGCAATTTAAATTCAACTTTTAAAAACTTGTCATGTCTGCGTTGTTGTCTTCAATATTCCTTGCCTATAACAATATATCATCATATGACATGCAGCTTTCATATAATAGCTTGATGTAATTCTGTATGTATTTATTGTATTTTTGCAACCATTTTTCACATCTTCAACTATCAGCATATAATTTAATTTACCTCAAATTTCCGCAGCGTTTCTTACTCGGGTGACTTTCACTAGTTCCCGTGTCATTTCAATATTTACGGCTGTCTTAAGGAGAAAATACTTGAAAGCTTCTTTTTTATGCTTAGTGTATTTCGGCACCCATCTCTGAATTTTTATTTTTTTAAATAGAAAACTCTTGTATTGACACGTTTTAAACTTGCAATTCATTTTTAGAATAAACGACGAAAACGATGGGACGGGAGCAGAGAAAATCGTAAAATGGAACGACAATAAGAGCCCTAAAGACGTAGAAAAATTGGAAGATAATAAGAAACAGAAGAAGAAGAAGAGTGGCGACGAAGAAACGGGAGACGATGACAAACAAGAAAGTGAATCAGCTTCGTCCTCGGGAGAGTCGGATGAATCAGCAGGATATGAGCGGTATCCAACTGGACGACCTCATCGAGATAGATTCCTCTTTAATAGAAATAGGGATAAAAACAATGAGGAGAATGAAATTGACGAAGAAGACGATGAAAGTGGCGAAGAGGACGAGGACGACGAAGTGGATGATCTATTGGACGACGAGGATGTTAAGTACATAGTTGAGAAAGCGAAAATGGAGAAGCTAATGGGGACAAGTGGCTCCCATTCAGAGGAAAATTGGTGGGATCCATTTGATGAGGAAAAGATTTATCAAAAGACCATGTCGTCGTATTATTTGCCACCTCCAGACCCATCGTATGATCCTCTAGCAAATGAAGATATTCTCGGCAACAACAGCAATGATGGTGGGGGTATTACAAGATGGTTCTCCAATATGTTCAGCAATATTATGCCGAGCATTTCCTGGGGCGGTAAAAGGGATGATGATGATTTTAAGAGTGATCCATTCTTTACAAGTTTCGACGGAAGGAGTATGAAAAATGGTGAAAGTCCAAGTTTTTCTAGGAGCAACAACTTCAATTATTTGAAGCTGCCAAGTTTATCGTCTCCCCATTACCAGATCCGAGATAGAAGTGGAAAGCGGATAGATGAGGAAAATTACTTTGGAGGGCGACTCAATAGCGGACAATTAGATTACACTTCGGTACGTGTAGCCCAAAAGACAGGGATAAATACCGAATGCTGCTAACAAAATGATTTATTTTCCCAACTTAATTTTGAATGATGCCAGAAATGCTATAGACATATTAGGCCATTAGCAATAGTATGCATATGCATGCTAGACTCTATACACAGACATATGGAGGATTTTTTGCGTTGTTAATAATGATCTGTCAACGCTTAAGTACAAATGTATATGCATGAAATGCTTTTAGGGTAACGATCAGGAGGATCCTTTGGCCAAGTATCATATCGCCGTTGAAATTGGGAATAGAGCTGTGGACCCCGACCAGTGTGATTTCATCTATAATGGTTGCCCTCTAAATTACGAAGAGATTCTAGCAATAATTAATGAACCTTTGAGATTCGAGCCATCGACAAGGTTTCCGCAAAAACCATCTACTACAACAACAGCCGCCGCCACAGGAAATGAAAATATGAGCCACAAATTTGTAAGCCCAACTTCTTATGAAATACCTATTACACATTTCACAAAATGCACTTTTCTCTTTCATAACAAGCTGTATCGTTATGAACGCTTGAGTTAATTCACTTTGTTGTAATAATAATGAACAACGGTAAACTTGAAGGAATTTATAAAATTTTCGACTCTGGTGGGGTCCCATGAACTCACACAATATACTCTCTTTTATCTTGCTGATGATGAGTCGCCTATTATATGTGCATTAGTCATACTTCACATATTTTGTAATACAAACCACACATAAAAACATACATTCCATTATTTATTATCATTATTTTTATTAGTCAATAGTATATTATGATATGATATGCTTCCGTACCCTTTCAGATCCCACCACCACTGCCACAACGGCAAATTGTTGTTCCACTGCACCAACAACAACGGTTTCCTTTTCAGACGCCACCACCACCACCACCACCAGCTCAAACCCTTTTCTTACAACAACCACACCATTATACATTACCTCACCAACATTCTTCTTCACCCATGCAACATTACACCCCACAATTTCAACAGCACCAACATTCTTCTTCACCCATGCAAATTTACAATCCACAATTTCAACAGCACCAACAACTGTCACAGCTTCAGCCTATTCCACAGAATTATCATCAGTTTCTCCACCAACACTACCCGGCATTACTTTCTACCGCTGATGGAATCATGGCTCAACTTGTGAATACAAATACGCCTCAGCATAAAACACAGATACATCAAACATTACCAAATGGCCAAGTCGAAATTAATTTGAATTATTCTGCAGAAGTATGTCATTGTTTTATGTGTATATGCATTTAATATTTTATCTGCGTTACTAGTTATCACAGCCACACGTGTAGATGATGTAACGAACGATGACCACGTCAAAATCTTTACTTTGGATGTTCTATTCAAGTCCATAATGCCCCATTAGCTAAAAGTTTTTTTTTACCGTTTCAAAGACTTCATACATTCTTGATTTACTCATGTTCTTTTCATTGTGATTCATATAAATCTCTTGTACAATAATGCTTCTTGCTCGATGTTTTGTTCAGAACTCTGTCTTGTATGCCTGTAATATAATCCATATATAAGGCATGGAACGGTAACCAATGGGTTATTTTTAATCATCACGATTTTTAAATTTATTTGCAGAAGGAACAGAAGCAGCCTCAAGGATTCGGAGTGGTGTCAAATAATTTATACGTGGCTCCAGCAATGAACACTGGTGGGGAGACACTATATACCCATTATCCACATCATGTTTCATCGCATTCTTCCAGCTATGAGCACAGTCATCTGACGGATCCCTTCAACCATAAAGTTTTAAACTACGAGTTCTTCCCATCATCCAATGGTTATAAAATTCGACGAAGAAACGAAAAAATGGAAAAATCTGTTCCAAATAAAGACGTTAAGGTTGTCAGCTACACTACGAAAAAAGGTGTCTCGTTTTCTGGAAATAGCAGTTTTAAGAATGATACCAATATTAAAGTAAGACGCCCATCACCGCCGGAAAAAAGTTCGAAAAAGAGAAAGGAAGTAGGAATACCTAGTCGTGGTGTTACTTTCAATAACAAAGGGAAATACAAGCATAAACAAATGTCTGAAGATACGTTTCCCCCATCAACTTCTGCACCGCCACTCCGTCAGTCATCCCACCGCCAAAGTATTCTGCCACAACAACAAGCATCACAAGATAAAAGGAAGAAGAAAATGAATAGAAATAATAATAAGAAGAAGAGTATTATTAAAGAAAAGTATGTTAAGAAGCAGCAGAATAAGAGGAGCAAGAAAAAGAAAAGGATTCAAAACGACGATAATAGTAGCAGCAGTAGTAGTAGTGGCAGCAGCAGCAGCAGCAATAACAGCGATGATGGTATTAGTAGCAGTTCTTCAAACGAGCAACTTGAGCAGCATGGAAAAGAACAAGTTGCAAGAAAAGAGTACCTCGACGACATGAAGGCGCAAAGGAAGAGGATGAAAAGGAGGAGAAAGCTACATTTGCATAAGCAATCATCTGAAAGCATTGAGGCGAAAAAACGACGCAAGATAGCGGCTCCTAATGCAATATATCCTGTTTATGGGCATCCATTTCCTCCACCTTATGCCGGCTATTATCATACACTCCATCCGTCAACCCCAACCTCTCCCTCCTTCTTTTCATACTTTTTTGGCAGGTGAATAAGCTAGTTTTTGGTTTTAACAAATCTGATTTGTGCCTAGATTTTCTTTTGTAAATTACTTTTACATAACGTTTCTCCGTCATAAAATGTACAGTATTGAGGATCATGATGATGATGAACCATGACCCAGTTCATTGCTCCGTTACATGAACTTGACGAAAAGAAAGGTTTAGTTTTTAGGTAATTTCATTATTTTCCCCATCCCTATTTTATCTTTGTATGAATAAAGAGGATGAAAGAGTGCTTCAGGATGTGCAAAAGTGTATTCTGTTATTCCGAAATGTTGTAGTTGCCAACAAAAGAGTCTTTTGTAAAATGCTTTAGTGTTTTAATCAACAGCATCCTAATATCCTTTTACTCAAGTGTAACAATATCTTTACGACTTTGTTACTTCAAATTTGGCCTTGATATAAAAATGGTACATACCTATACATTTTTATAAAAGAAATTATGTGTAGGGATAATAACGGGAACGAAAAGCTGTTATGAGACTATATATATTTAGTGATTTCTCCGATATTTTCTCTTTTGTTATTTAAGGGTGAGTTGAGACTGAATTTGGAGTAAAGATGTAAGTTTTACTAATAACATTGTATTTATTGTAATTGCTGTGTCATGCTCAATGGAATAAAGCTGTTAATATGTTAATATTTTGTACATCTCTGTTAAGTTAAG
>JAHZNC010005703.1:0-13207 GCA_027744095.1 Zhuqinia jingwanae | reverse complement strand
TATGCAATGCATATTATGCATCTATATTTCATGCACTATAATGTAGTATATGTGGTATATGTGGAATCCACATTGTAGATTGAAGTGTAGTCGTTTCCGTCATCTGTTGGACAGTATTTCTGTATTTTCTTTGCGGATCTCTTGTTCTTTTGCTGTTCACAGCTGAGCGTTACACAAGCACTCCACTTCAATGATTTTATTTTGCAACATGATAAAAATTAAAAGTTCTTTTTGCTGCTTAGAGCCAGAGCTTTTAGTGTTTGAGGCATAAATTCTTAATTAGTAACTGATTAGTGTGTAGAGTAGTAGAGTTATAAATTAAATTCTGTCACAGCAATCGAGGCTTAGTTTAAGTGATAAATTGAAAGTTGGCTAAAGGTCTCGTGAGTCGCGATCGCGATAGACCCGTATCTCGTGAACGAACGGACATTGCACATTGTCCGTGGCCAAAAAGTTAGTGTGGGCCAAGGATGTTTGGAAGTTAACATTACATTCAACTTGTAAACTGGAAGCAACTGCAGTAAAGCTGTTGGGATGAGATCATCGTCCTAATCAAATCAGGTAAAAAATAATGTAATATGTATAAAGTTACACGCAGTCAGTCATATATATATCATTGGGGATAAATAAACATTTATAGCAGTTGAGCAAAAAAATTATATAAATAATTGAACGAGAGAAAATGATAAAGTCGGTTAAAAATGAGGTTGTCAAGTATTGCGTAATTGCTAAAATGAACAATTCAGAGGCAGAGGGTATATAACATACAATACAACATACTTTTTTATTGTGGCACAATTAAACATTATTATTGATTACATAAAAAATATTATTTCATCTATAAACTTTTAATAGAACCGATAATGTTCCCTATATATTTCTCTGTGATGTATTAAAATAGCGAGAGAAATTAGTTGATAGGCTTTAACTGAAAACTGAATACACCACAAGCGCACGTGGATTGATTATGTACGTAATAATTCTCGTGTGATGTGAGTCACATCATGTGAAATGCTAAACACATCGGAAGTATAAAAAACACAACGTAGTTTAATCTTATCGTGCGAGTTTGCGAGGATGATCAAAAAATTACAGACTATTAATGTTATCTTCATAAAATTCATTATAATACCATTCATATTTTTTTACAATGTGTGGGCATTGTTCAGTCAATGTCAATAAGAACAAAAAAATTAAAAGCTTAGTATATGAAGTATCATAGCATCAACAACCCAAAGGCACAACTCCACAGTGGATACTCTTACTCAAATTCTTAGATCAGGCAAAAAACAGTAGGAGAACTTACTCGGAATTTCCGAGTCGGAAACCGTGCTATTGATACAAAGTGTCACTTAAACTGTCCCGTTTTATTACGATTTTTAACTCACTTATTTGGACTAAAACAAGATGACTTATCCATTTGTTAAAGTAGGGAGTTGTTTAATTGACAATAATTGAAAGAATTTTTTCATTTTAAAATTATATATGCAGAGCTTATGTTTGTTTATATTACAGAGAGGAAGATTTAAAAAGACAATTCGCAAAATTTTACTCAAGGTATCTGTTTCGTTATTCTCCACGGCTAGAGGTAAGTCCAGTCTTTGGACATATTTTGGGCCAAGAATAATAATTGAAATCATTGAAGCAAATTTATGTTCTCCACAGCTAGAGGTAAGTCCAGTCTTTGGACATATTTTGGGCCAAGAATAATAATTGAAATCATTGAAGCAAATTTATATAATAATTTTCCTTCATTTATCTGTTTGCTTGTTATTTGTTAGCGATGTCTGTGAGATGGTCTTTCAAGGCAAACTTGTGGGACCCTACGCGATCACAACTTTTGCAGATATCTTCGATAATTCAACCAGAGGAAAAGGCTCGGATATCGAAATTCCATTTTATGAAGGATGCAAAGTCGTCATTGGTTGGAAGACTACTGATTAGAAAGCTTGTAAATTTGAAAACGGGGGCTTCGAATAATGTAATCAAGTTGGCAAGGGATGAACATAACAAACCAATACTTATCAGTCCAAGATTAAGCGAGCTAGACAAATCTCAAGAAAATCTTGAGCCAACACATAATGACAATGCTCAAGAGACCACTCAAGAAAATGATAGCAAGGAGGACAATCAACAGCAGTCCAGCTGTGACTCTCGTGTTACAAATTTAAATTTTAACGTGAGCCACCAAGGCAAATTTGTTGTGCTTGTGTCAGAACCTACAGCCGTCCAAGTCGGAATTGATGTAATGAACATTGAGAAACCAGGAAGAATAACCGAAAGTGTTGATGACTATTTCCGACTTATGAACAGACAGTTCACAGAAAACGAATGGAAACAAATCAAGACGATTGACTCTTCCATCCCACCGTTCTTTCATAACAAAGCAAAGCTTACTAATTTTACAAGATTTTGGTGTCTGAAGGAAGCGTATGTGAAAGCTGTCGGAGTCGGGATTGTAATTGATTTACGGTCCATCGATTTTACAACCTATTCTGAGATAGGACCGGATCTTGTCGCCGATACAACGATAAAAGTAAATGGAGTACCTAGCCCAGAGTGGAAATTTGAAGAGAGATTCTTAGATGATTTTCATATTGCTACAGTTGCAAGATGCCACACGGTAGCTAGCAACACAGATAGTAATGGTATGCTATCTTCAGTACCTGATTTTGAAAATGTCACTTTAGATTTTCTCTTGGATGGAATGGCAACGTTAGGTAGCGAAGACCAAGAGTGGGTTGACAATTTTTTAAAGAAAAAATAAGTTTAACACAGTTAAAATGTATATATGTCATTTCCTTTCAGTAATTTGTATCATGCATATTCTCACAATAATGTGTATGTACAATGTACATTATGATTACAAAAACCAATTGCAACTTCAAGTGATATTTAAAGGTACTCCGTTTTTGTAATTCGATATATTATATGTAATTGTATGTATAGCATTTATTGAAAACATTGTTTTGACTTTGAGCGGTACATTAATGTAATAAGGCCAACAACAAGAACTACTTCCACTTTCAGTGTTCCATCACTTTGTTCCAGTTTATACCAAATATTAGATGTTTTCTTTCAACCATTCTAAACGTACTCGTAAATTCTCTAAGGTACCCTCTAAAGGTTCTTGAATTTGACACGTCATCATTTAACATGCTCATGTGTAATAATAATATAATGTTAGTTCTACTAGTTGTAATTTTTCCATTTATGATGTTAGTCATATTGTCATCCGTCAGTCAAAGAAATGTATGAAATCCGTCGGTCAAAGTTAGCTTTGCTTTATACCTTAAATTAAAACTTTTGCCAGAATAAATGTGACAAACTATCAAAAGAAAAAGGTACTTACAATTTACCTAATTGTATGAAAAAAAGCTCCGTGGGGAATACAGTCCAATTGTTTGTAATTGATTAAATATAAATTATTTAAGAGATTTATTGAATGAAAATAAAAGAATAATGTGTCATATATCTGAGTTTAAGTTCTGCAAAAATTATTACATCAAATTGAATCTTTATTACATGCCAAATACAACATAGGTACTGTTTATCATTTCCTTGATGGCTCTCCTTCTTCCTAGGAAATTTTAACGCATACTTTAAAATTATAATATAATATGCAATTATTTAATTAAAACTGCATTACTATATCACACATGTAAGTTGCGGCTATGCTATGCTATTGAGTTGGAGACGGTGTACAATTGTACAATGTACATGTTCATTGAAACTTCATCACATGGAGCGTGTTGTTGTTGGTTGTAGTTGTAACTTGTAACTCATTTTTCAAGTCCAGAGTTCAGAAGAGTTCCCCACTCGCTCAGCCGATATTTTTGTTTTCTTCACACAATTGATCTTGTGCGTATATGTGCTTTTTTTTGTATATTATTGTTTTGCTTACAACAGTGAATTGCACGGTGATTGGTTTTAATAAATAATTTGACAACTAATTCAGGGATAACTAATATTGTCGCATTACATGTTACCAACTTATTTTACTTTTGTAACTACAAACGAAAACTTTCCCTGAGCTTAAGATTATTAATTTCAATAAAACAATTCGAAATTCTGAACTGGTCACACGTTAATATGAACAAATCAAATATGTTGTTGAAAACATTGTTGCGATCTCCAGTGGCTCGGGGGTTAAGATCTAGTCACATTGTGCCCACTGCAAGTGTTCAAATAAATGCGAAGCGTTATTACTCCCCTGAGCGTAAGTTGCAATCCGAGTTTTTAATGGGCGCTATTAAACTGCTGATTCGTAATACGAATTTCGTATATGTCTTAATCATATTTTTCAATCTTGTTTCTTGAAGCAATCAAGAGGTTTTACGCATGTGTCCGTGTAAATCAAGCAGAAGAAGAAGCTACTGCTAATCCGGAAAGTCCTAAGGCGTACGAAATTACGCTGGACAGAAAAAAATTAATGACTCCAGCTAGGCATGTTTTTCAAGTGGATAACCCTGGAGTCGCGTACACGGTTGGTGCAGAATGGGCTGCTCAAGGGAAGACACTCACCCAGGCTTCAATGCACTTGGTAATGGCGTGATATATGATAAGGTGGTTTGAGGTGGTTTGTACATATGTTAACCTAAGAGGGTGTTTGCTTTTTTTTTAAATACTTTTTATAGACGGCTTTATCGAATACAGCCCAAGATAACCCAACGAGAAAAACAAAATTTGATATGGCAAATGAGATTGTTACTCTGCTTTCCTCTGATACAATAATTTTTCGCTCCGAGGTAAGTAATTTAAAGCGATTTTTTAACAGCGGTAGTAGTGATACGATACACAGTAGTAGAATGGGCTGTTTTAGCTAACGTTCTTTTTCCATGTTGTGAATTGTGAACTAAAAATGATTTTTTTATGTAGGAGGATAGTAGGTTGTGGGAATTGCAGAGGGACCTGTGGGACCCACCCCTCTATTGGTTTCAAGATGAATTTTCAATTAAGATGCCCATTGTATCTGGAACAATTCTATCCCCCACAATTCCGGAGGAATCTCTAGTATCTCTGCGAAATTTCATTCTTAGTCATAGTTTTGAAGCAGTTCAGGGTAATTTCAGAGTATTTTGCTATTTCCTGGGAATTTTTCATTTGTAAATGAATTTTACATTATTTGGAAATTATTTCGCAGGTCTGTCTTTTAGCTGTCACACTCTGCGGTCTGTGATTCTACCAATTGCTGTAGCTAAAAACAGAATGCGTGCTGATGAAGCAGTTCGTCTTAGTCGATTAGAAATCGACTTTCAGGTGCGCCATTTCATTAACTTACCTGATGAATTCACATGTGAGCAATTATTTTATTTTGTTGTTTTTATAACCACACAGGCATCTCATTGGGGTAAAATAGAGTGGGCACATGACTTGGAATATTATGACACACTTATGAGAACATCCGCAGGCCTCATGTTTTACGATCTACACACTAAAGTTCCTTACACGACAATTCAAGATATTTCTAAACAAAAAGAATAGCAAAGGTGGAATTGAAGATTGACTAAAATATGAGTGAATACTACTTCATTGTGAATAGTGATTAATACAAAATTCAATTCTTTTCAAACTTTTATTACAACGTTCCCGTAAAATCCGCATTTATAGCGATATTGCTTTATACATAACAAAGTTAAAACATAACTAGCAGAAACAATCCAAATGTGAAAATAACAGTTGTGTTATTTTAAGCAACTTTACAAATAAATTTTCCGATAAGGAAATAATACTTCTGGGTTTTTCTAATCTTTATTTTAAACGGGTTTAAATTATTTATATTGATATACCCCCGTTATCCTTGTGACTATACAACATGACATCTTACAAATATTATCACAGTCATCAGTCAGATTCGCACATGACATTGAAGCGTCTTTTAAGTGTAACGTAACGTAAACCCATATCAGAATTAAATGATCATCTTAATTTTCACTTCCCGTTTTGACTGAATTAAAATTTAAATAAGCACAGTATTTTGTGAATATATACATATACATACGTGCAAGAAAAAAATTAAAATATGGGCATCTTTATATATTACACCACTTTAGTCAGAACCAGACATCAAAGTATCCCAAAACCGTATCCTCTCAGTAAAAGGTTCATCAATCATTGAAGCGTCCATATCAAGTTTTAAATATCGTATATTTTCAATTTGAGGTTGCACCGGCTCCCACTGTACTTTGCGAAAGTACAAAGGTGTCTTTTGAGTATCCCTGAAAGCAATATTTTAATAAAATCAATGCTCCATTAATAATTCATTATAAATTAGATTGGTTAAGAGTCTGATGGCTTGATGTAATATACCCGTATCTAGAAAAGTCTGCCCACAGTTTAATGAGATCAACAGACATTTGGTAATCATTGCACTCTGGGGTTACGTCACTAACCCAGGGCATGTGGAAAAGCAAAGCCAATTCATCAGAGTGTGAAGCTCCATAATTTGTGAGAGGTTGTCCAAGGACATGTTTACGAACCCAAATAGCCGCAACTGACCAAGCCACCTATTGAAATTCATAAAATGGTTTTGAGAAACGAATTCAAATTAAAAAAATAATACGCAAGTTACATCGACTGTTACCTCGACAAGTCTTGGCCAAGCACCTCTAAGTTCCTTAAAATAATTTACGGCACTCCATTCGCCTCTGTAGCTATAATAGTACATGTACACGAGTGAATGCTTTGACTGTAGTAGTGCCCCATGATGGGCGTCATAATTAAATCCTCTGTCTGAAATCATGGTGGTATAATTATCCAAAGTCTCGAAAGGATCTGGATGTAGTCGAGGTGCATAGTTGCCAAAATAGAACTGGCGTATCTTTTCGGCTGCTATTCCGTTTGGAGAATCATACCACAACACTCTCTCTATGAAAAGTTTCCAATCATTTTTTGCGACATCTGCCATTGTATTGTTGGCCAGGATTGCTGAAATTGTACATATAAATTACATTATCAAGATAAAATGAAACCTCAGCGCTTTTCTGTACATATAATATGTACCTGCAGAAGTGATAAGACCTTCGTCTGAGTTTATCCCAGAAATCCACGGGACTTTATTGTAGTCTCCTGTACGGGCTAAATTCTTTGGGTGTTCAGCAAGAAAAGTATTTCCATCTTCGAAGGGAATTTCAACGGAGGGTTTATAGATGGTTATTTCCTCTCGTAATGGGTCCTAAAATATAAAAGTAATGATAAATTAATTATTTCAAATGAATTCAACTTATGGCATTGCTTTTAGTGCATACCAATACTTCACGATGAATCTCTGCAATATCGTATGCATTGGCTGATTTCAGACACGATACCATTTCAGTTTTATTGTCTGCAGGACACCCCAACTGCTTTAAAAATCGTAGAGCCTGCTTTCGTGGGTCCTGATTAACTGCCCAAAAATGTAATGCCGTGCCACTTTCGGAAATCACATTATGAAATAATCCTGCGCACAATAAAAATTATATCATATTAATACCAAAATACAGCATTTTTGTACCTGTTTAAACAAAACAAGGACCAATATTTTTACCTAAGGACATTTTGGAGTACATATGCAGGTGGGACGCAGAACCTCCAGCCGACTCTCCTAGTAATAGTAACATAGCGTTATTAACTTGTTAAAATATAACTCTACACTGTTTTTCATATTATGACATTCCGTCATTCAATTTCCTTGTCCAAAATACAAACCTAGTATTGTGATTCTGTTTGGGTCTCCTCCAAAATTAGCTATGTTATCTCGCAACCATCGTAAGGCCATTGTCTGGTCCTTCATTCACATGTAATATATCATTCCGTCATTCAATTTTCTTGTCCAAAATACAAACCTAGTATTGTGATTCTGTTTGGGTCTCCTCCAAAATTAGCTATGTTATCTCGCAACCATCGTAAGGCCATTGTCTGGTCCTTCATTCACATGGTACCTTCATTCCCATGTTACCCCTTATTACCCCATCTCCAGTATTTAAGAAGCCTAAGCTATTGAGCCGATAGTTCAAACTGACCTGTGTTTTGAAATGAGAAAAATATTATGTTCATAATCTCATGAAATGCGCTTATTGCAATAATTAATAATAATTTCTTACGAGTATGATATCTTCGTCCATGAAGTAATGGGGTCTAAAAAAATTAATTAAATTAATTACTATTATAGTACTACAACAGAGTACTTTACACATGAAAAAACTCGATTTAAAAACTATAATTAATTCGAATTCAATTAGCATTTAACACATGCATGTTTACTGAAGGACATACATACAATTAAGTCAGTATTAGTAAAACCTACATAGGTAGGTACATGCATGGTGCAGCCATCATCAATCACATTCAATTTGAATGAAAACAATGAGATAGCTCTCATATGGTGCACAAATCGAATTTTTTTCGATGGTGTAAGTGAAAAAAATATAGGATTCGCATGGATTTACCTCCAGAAGGCTCCCCCGCCATTGTGAAAGACTATGAAAAGAAAAAGTAATCAAACATTAGCATATATCAATCAGTCAAGTCATCAAACATTAGCATATCAATCAAGTAAGTCGTTTGGTGATTTCATTTTTATTTTACTACTTACATCCTCCATGTAAATACATTATTACAGGTAAACGAGCCCGTTTTGACTTCACTGGAGTATGAATATTGATAAACAAACAATTTTCAGAACCTGTAAGAAAAACTATAATTATTTGGCGAGTTCTATCCATACATTACAAATTAATTAATTTGAAAGATTTCAGTACCTCCAACCAATCCCAAAAGTAAATCAATTTGCACGCATTTACTCCCATATGCACTTGCGTCTCGGATTCCATTCCATGGTTCTGGTGGCAATGATGGCTGTAGCATGATTAAATACGTTTGATTGAGTAACATAATTAAACCTATAAGTAAAACGGATATTTTTACATTATTGCAAATCATACTTCAAATCGTAACTCTCCCAATGGTGGAGTGGCATAAGGTATTCCTGGAAATAGAATAGAAACTTTATTGTCACATTATTCAAAACAATCAAATAAATAAAGATCAATTAATAAAAATAAATAAAAATATTTTTCCCACCTAAATATTCGTAGAACTTTCTTCCACCCCGGGAAACACCTGTTATCCCTTGCACAAAACCCTGGTTGGTCTTAATTAGTGGCCCTGAAATTCTTTGACCGAATGACTCATTGTAATATAATAAAAATCCTACCATAACAAAAAACAGTGCTTGTCCCCTCGTGACATTCTTCAGCTGCTTAACAAGTCTAGAGTTCAATAGTGTGTCAGTGGAGAAATTAAGTAAAAGTAGAAAGCTCTTTAGTTCCATGAAAAATTTTGCATGTGCCTGCGGCAATTTTTTACTGTCTCCGTTTTCCTCTAAAAGTATAGATGAAGATCTGCGAGTAAGTTGAACAGCATTTGTCCATTCGTTTGTGCCCTTGCGTACATTTGACGCAACTGATGTAACCATCTGTGATGCTGTCCATGTTGGTTTCTGGGCGTTATTTTTGCGGTCCCTGAGTTCGTTGCGTGGTGGTATCTCCATGGTGACTCAATAGTCAAATTGATTTTTGAGAAGGTTATCACCACAAGCGCTCTGGAAAGAATATAAAAATTCAGATCTTGTTCATTGTTTTGTTATTAATGACTATCTTATTGAATTGCCTCTTTCACTCTGTCGGTTAGAAATATAATAATAAATTGAAACAACAATGATTGATTAGGCATGATATATATATCTTCCATTCCAACAGCACACACAATTGACAATACACACACATGCAATATACAAAATTTGGTGTATGCATTGCATCCATATGCATGCAAACATCATCCGATCCGAAATCAAAGCTGTTGATCATCACACCATCGTTTCAATGATTATGCAATGAATGATACAATAGTCGATAACGGTGGCTTTTAATGCTTTGCATCATTTTAAGGATAATAATATGACAAATTAGGATGTAATGCGAAAGGAGAAACATGAATAGTATCGCGTTATACTCTACCTCTATGTAAATGTGTATGTATTATGTACTGCTTGTTAACAAAGCTCGAGAAAACTGCCGACTCTACTGCTCATGCATGCCCAATTTAAGCACTTCATACTAATCATAATAGCGTACCAATAATATTTAGCTAATTAACTGAAACTCAGCAGTACTCTTTGTCGTTTGATATTGAGGAAAACAGGAAAAGTACATATTGTATGGAGTGAGGAAAGAACTCTGTTGAAAATGTTTCGCCAATCCTTGCCAGATCAGATCAGTTAGAACTCGGCAGATGAACAAATGATCATATCAACAATAAGGAAAACTGACTTGGATTTGAAGGAGGAGAGCAGCTTTGTTCAGGAATATTTTGATATATCGTCTTAATAAACATCTTTTCCCGAGGCACGATAAATTTTTTTAAATCCCCAAAATGACATGATCTAGTGGCATGACCCACTTCTAATGCTTAGATGAACCCATGAAAACTAATGTATTATTAATTAGCAGTGGGTAAATTTCCTTCAAACAATAATTTCAAAGATGTAACACAGACTTTATATGAAGTTAAAAGTAATGTTTGCTAATAGTATGTTCTATATAAATCCGTTTTAAACCTGAACCGCATTATGACTTTAACAACTCTTTTGGATTGGTGATTGGTGGTTTAAAACCCTTATAATTTTCAGTCTGCCAAAATGTAAGAAAATTTGTTTCTACTCACCTTCACCAAAGCAAAAAAATCTTGAGCTGCCAAAAAAAAATCACCGCAACTTGGTTATCTATCACAAATGGATAGATAGATTTTTTACCATCGTTTATACAACATTGCATATTGCATTCGTAAGAACTATATAATAATCACTGTCGTCATCACTAAAATCATACTAAAATTCATAAAAGATTTTTTTTTCGTCTTGGCTTGGTTTAAAATTCCACAAAAAATATCGTTACATGCAGACATACATACACGCAAAACGGAGCACTCCTCTGTGTGCCTGTATATGAATTTTGTACAACTATAAAAACCCGAACGACAGGACGCTTTTCAACCTCACGAACACTACGATGCAGCGTGTAAAGAATTTGCAAATGCTGACCGCTTGAGGGCACAGACGGGTAGAGATTAGAACCAACCTTTGTAAAATCGGAGTTGATGACTTTTACAAATGAATCACAAAGACACACACGTATGCAACTATACCAGTAGTAGTTGCATGTGCAGGTCTCGTGCACACCTGCCTGATTGAATTGAATGACTGAATGATTTTTTTATACATAAGTAACCTTGTACACACCGAAATCGTATTTATTACACTGAAGGTAACTTGGACTGATTTGTAATAATAACTTTACATAACTGGTACTACTGAAAGATAACATAAACTACGATAAAAGACAATTAATGGCATGATAGAATTTCCATGAATTCGTTTTTCATAAACATATAATATGATTACATATTATATTAGTGTACTGAATTTAATCCGGGCGATACCATTTATAAGTTGAAAAGTATGCAGGAAATACATACATTCTAGCCTACTAATTACTTATGTATGAGAATTACTTAATGTAATGTAAAATGGATTGGTGAATAAAGGGCGTACAAACTTGGACACACACACGTGTGGCAATCACCCGGTATAGCGAAATGTACGGCGTTCCCTTCATGTGTTATAAATGTACATTCCTACCAACATACATCCAACCAACCCTACGCAAACATTGCATTGATAAAGAACAGACTTAATTTTTGTTTATCTACTCATCATCATATAATAATAATATACAAACTTGACGCAGAAAGTTGCTTCATTCATGATTTTCCATGTTCCTATACTTTAATATCTTTATATGCACATATGATGAAAAATTTCCAATCTATTCATCTTAATCCAAAATCCATGTTGAACTCATTTACTTCACATTATCTCATTCAAATTAACGGTATATTTCTTAATATGGGTCTGATTTACTCATATCGTGTCACACGTCGCACATATGGGGTACATAATTAATATACAGTCAACAGTACAGACCAGAGTACAGAGTCTGTAGTACAACAGACGTAGTAGACTTTTTTTTTTAAAGATTTGATTCATTTTAAAACAAACTATGCCTTTCGTCATCTACTATCCGTGAACTTTTTTTTTATCTCCACGCTCACGTCAAAAAAATAAATCGAGGATCATCAAACTACCGTAGATTAACAAACTGGCTATATACACATCATCACACACACCTTTTTATGCACGGGACATTATATTGCCACCAAACTTATTGGCTCACCTTTTGACTTGTAAAGAGCACTAGGATTGTAATCTTTGGTGTGGGTGGGGCGTATTGAGAATAACTGGTTAGAGTAAGTAATACCATGAATTATTTATCTGCGGACAATCACTCCATTTGTATCATTGTTGAACATCACAAACTCTCCCCCCAAAATTTATAATATATCGACATGTACGTGTAAACTTTTCATATACTGGTGAAGCAGCAGCAGTAATAGTCGTAAACATTGACAAGTTGTATGTATTTATTACTGATAAATTGAAGGGAAAAAAATCTTCAAATTTTCTACCGGATAGGGATAGTAGCACCTTGGGATCACTGCTGATGACGACGAGCCAAGAAATGTTTAAAAAAAAAAGTGTTGTTGCTCTTGAGCCAACAGCCGAACACGTACTGATGTGCAACATCCCAATTCTAAAATATCGCATGCATATGTACCAAAATATTATGTGTTTTTACAAACCAAGGAAAATCAAATAATCACTTTCATTCTTATAATTTTCTCGGTTGGTTGTTGTTGGTTGTTTCATGCTGTATGCTTTCTGCCTCCTTCCGTTCACAACTTGATTTTTGTTTTGTGTTATCATCATCATCACAAACCTCAAAATTTACGTGTACATGATGAAATCCACAATAACCTCTTCCCTCACATAGATTTGCCTAACCTGAATCATGAATTTACTTGTATGAGTTTCTTCAAGTATTATCCACCGGAGTAATGTTATTTGTAAACATATACTTAACAACATGATATAAGTTGTAGTAGTATACCTACTTGCGTGCAAAGAAGTTAATATGTACATACATACATATGCATGCATATAATATTTATGTGCATATTGTAGAGTTTGAAGCGAGGGATGCATCAAGATGCATTGTAATGCAAGTTAAAGCAACAAAGGAACGGTACAATTGAATAAACTATGTTATACAAT
>JAHZNC010005702.1:0-10314 GCA_027744095.1 Zhuqinia jingwanae | reverse complement strand
TATCGGTTGTTTTATTGTTTGGTCTTCTTAAGAATACTTGCATTATGCATTTATCAATTTCCCTCTTGTTGTAGCAACAGCAGCAGCACACGTTTTACAGTTAATGTAAAATGACTATGACATAATCAACCATACATTTACCGCATACATACATTCTTGTTCACCTGAGCTTACACTTCAGTACAACAACAACAACAACAACAGAAGGTAGAGCTGCACGCACACAGTATTGTATTCCTCCTACAAAATACATAATCGTGATAAAAGGATCTTGCAGTTTATTTTTTTTGTTTGGACCTTTTTAATACGAATGAAGGAGAGTTGAATCAAACTTTTAACTTAACTCACGCTCGTGTTATGTCTGACTCATTCAGTTGTATAGTAGATTATGATTGTATCTGGAGCTTCAGCTGTTGTTGTGTGTATTGTTGTTCGTTCAACTAAGTATAAGCAAGGCTCTTTTGTTAAAAAAAAAGATTTCATTGTGCCTTTTTGACCGCACCTCATAAATGTCTGTCATTGTTTGCAAAGAAAGTAATATATTTCGTTGAAAATTTCGTGATGTGATTTTATTGTTTTCTCTCTCTCTTTTTGCTCTTGTCTAACAGCCATCCATACACACATCATACATTTTGTGTGTGTGTGTGTGAAAAATTTGCGGTGTGGCCGGCTAGTAATCACCTTAAATATATTATAGGTACATGCACAGCTTTTGTTGTTGTTGTGTTCTTTCGTGGGTCGCGTTTTAAGAAGAATAACTGTTTTTTTACAGAGAGGGAGTAAAGGGCGGAAGTGATTGGGCTACCAGACTTGTGTGCTGTATGAATGGCGAAGAAGAAAAAAACGCCAATAAATTAGGTTTTTTTTGGGACGTGGTCTCTGATACCTTACTATATATTTTAGTGAACATCAAAATTACATTAATCTATGACATGACATATATTAACATAATTTGAGTTTATTTCCAGATTTAACCGACATTCCGAGACTCAATGTTACCCCATATCGTATTTCATATGCATCCATATTGATTTCTATCTACTTGAATAAATGAAATGATGTAGCATTGAGGCTAAAGAGTCCTTTGGTATTTGGGTACCACACCATATCATCATCTCCACCACTTTTAGCCATGCATGCCCGGCTCAGACATAAATTTTATATGAAATATGTCGTTATCATTTTGCCATTTTATTTGCGTCAACATTTTTATGATTTTTTTTTGTTTTAAGGGGGAGGATACCACCAACAACATGAAATACCAAGTTATATACTGCTTGCGGCTCTAATAATTTTTGCATTTATGCAATAATATATGATCGTGACACGTGAATAACTGAACAATTGCTTTGGGGGGAGGATGGTGGTGGCTGTTGAAAAATTCAGAATAGTTCTTAAACGGGACTACACATACAAAAGCTTAACGATGGCGTTGTTGCCACACCTTCTTCTTCGACAATCTTTTTAAATAACTTTATCTTCGCCTTAAACAATGGCGTGTATTTTATCCATGTACGACGGCACCGTGCTACTGCACTGCAAGTGCAAAAGTGGTACAACACACTTTTTGTCTGCCTTATCATCATAAAAGTAACCCTCGGAAGTAATTTTCTTTAAGAACAATCATGCATTACGTAATATAATGTTCAATTCCATTGGGGTACTAAACGACGGCACATATGTAAACATAATCCTATATACTGCATCCTCTTCGCCTTCATGCACTCACTCACTCACTTGATGTCACATTTATTTGCCCAAAGAGAGTGGTCGCTAAATAAAACACTTCACTACGTTTTATTATTATTTTCTTCAATGTCAAGTCAGCTTTACTCAACAGCAGCCAACCCACTCTTTATAGAACGTTGACCTGTCTTGTCTTCTTACTCTGCCTCTGTGAGTGACTGGCAAAATGGTGCATTTATTATTTTAAAACATTTCCATGTGACTGCAACGCTGCTCTGACGAGGTGAAATAACTTTAAATACGCGGACACAATACGGACGGCTCAGAATTCTTTAAAAAAAAGTAGAACAACTGCTACTTCAGAATGTGATAGGTATTATAATAAGTATTGTGCAAATGGAAAAAAGTGAAAGAAATACAACACTGGCAATCATTTTCATTCTCCATTTATAGTTACGATGTTGTCGCAGCATCATATAGGTCCATACTTTGGAAACTTTTTTTTTTGGAGGTATACTTCAAAAAAAAGTTTGAGTGAGAAGATCTCAAAAAATGCATATTGGAATTCTACATTACACTATCCAACAGAGAAATTTTGTACATATGTATGTACTACATACCCAATTGTATCCACTTCAACTGTTCCATATTCTCTCGTTTCCGTTTTTTGCTACTCCTTTTAAATTACTATTTGTCTTTTCATCTCATAAAAACGACAAAAGTGGAATGAAAGTAAAAAAAATTGTAAAAAATATCCCTAAAAATGGAAAATAGACAGCTTGAGAATTTGAGAGGACAAAAGAGAATGTCAGTTGTGATGATGCTCGTAATACACATATGCACCTACCTACCGACCTACAGTTTGTATTCTATTTTCTTAATATCCAACAAATGTACCCCTTTTTTCCGAATTACCACGAAAAAAACACTATTATAATAAACATCACAATTTATCCCGCTGCTGTGCTGATGTTGCACTATTTACGCCAGTCTGGGAATTGATGTGTACATTCATTTTTTGTATACATTATATACGCACATTATACGTGTGTGTGTATGTATATGTGTACATGTCTATTTATATAATAAAAACTTTTGTTTTCAAATTGGAGAATCCTGCCAGCATCTCATTTTTCTTGTTCCCTGTACAAGTACATGTGTTCCTTTGTACACAATAAGAAATGTTTTTTTTTTGTATTTTATAGGTTCTTTCATTAAATGATGAAAAGTTATATAAGCATCAGTGTAGTAGTATAATGTGTTGAATGGCATGCCTCATGCCCCAGTTCATTTCACTTAACATAAAAAACTTAGGTGGTGAAGTAAAGATGATGTCGAATAGACCAACCGACCACCGGAAGCAAGCCAACTTTTTTTCTTGGCTAAATTCATGTGGAGAAAATGTCCTTCGAAGCATTAGTGAGCTGTCATGTAATATGCTGGCTGGTAGTGGTATCGTAGTAGTAGTAGTGGGGCGATGTGGTATTGTTACTTGTGCCAAGCAGACAAAGATCCCCCACATAAGTTTTGAGACGAAGAAAGCGTTATTATACTACATTGGAGTGACGGTGGTTGTGAAAGCAAAGTTATCTACCGGCCACAAACCAGCATGAAATTCCATAGGTATGTGCACACTCAACATATAGGTACCTACATTCATTTTATATCTCTAGTCAGTATACAAAAACCAATAATAGACTCTCTTTTTTATCTCCATTTTTTCATCTTTCTTGGATTTTATGTTCTTTACGTGCTACATTTGTATCTGTCGTTTGGGAGGGAAAAGATTTACACACGAGAAAAAAAAGACGAACAAGCAGAGGGGATGGACAAAGATATCAAAAAAACGAAGTAATGTTAAGTTAAACGAGATAGCTAGACTCCTCGTCTATTGTATATACCTACCACATCACGTGCTGCATTATCAACAGACGATAGGGTACACAGGGTCGGACAGGAAGAGGAACCAACCAAGTCAAGTGAACGCACACGGCTGTTAACTAGCAAAAGATGGTGGTAGGTCATCATCTCATAAGAATTCAAGCAATGTTATCTTGGGGGATAAAAAAGAAAATCCTGTCGAAATTATTTCTTAACTTATGAACTGACTTTTTGGCAGCTGGACGACACCGTATTATAAACGGAAAGAGTAAGAGAGAAAGCGAGAGAGAGAGAGTTCAGAGTTTTGGTCTCTTGTTGGTCGCATTGCATGTTCGTAATGGGAAATTAAGAGATTCATAATATTACTGTGTACACTATGATGCAGCACGAGAAGGTGTTGATTTGGCATATGCTACTATTTTTGGTAAAAGAAGATCACACACGTGTGTGTATATACATGGCATGTTTGCACAGGGAGTTGAAAAGTATAGCATAAATATAATGATGATGACATGGGATTTTTCATCAAAGGATATCTCAGATAATTGAGTGCTGCGACACTATACGACTACTGGACTACTAATTCAGTTTTCTTCCTTTTCAGCACTAGTCTTTTTGGTTGTTGGCCGACAAAAGCACAAAGAAAACTGAGACAAGACTAAATACTTTTTTTTACTGGAGAAGAAGCCTTAATAAAAAGTTGCCTTGTCACTGCTTTCGTTCGCAAAAAAAAGAAACAGTTCAGTCAGTCGTGATGATAAAACTACTGTAATAACATTTCCTTTTCGGAAGAAGCATGCCATGCTACCTACTCTGACATGAACATAAATTCATGTGCACGGTGCACTATATATATAGTATGCCTAGGAAGGTTGACATCATTTCGATCTAATCAAGTAAATGCGCCTACCTTCCCCAAACTCTCTGGACTCTCTGGACTGGTCATCACATAACATCATCATCTTCTCCTTCATGAACTGCTTGATATCATCACTTCAATATCATTAGCCGCATTATCAGAGTAAACTATCTAAATAGTCAAGACAAGAAGTAAAAAGCAATTTTGGAACAAACTTTTAAATACTCAAGTCAAGTTAACAACATACACCTAACCAGTAAAACGAACAACTGTAAAACCAATATAGACCGTGTGTTATTATGAAGATTAATATTGGCTTTTAAAGATTCAATGGGACTTTATTTAAAAAAAAAAAAAAAAGTATCTATGTATCATGTATGTATGTACATATATGTGCGTTAGTATGATAGTGAGAGACGAGCGTTTGAGAGGTTACATATAATCAAGTTTATGAAAAGAGAGGAGGAAATTGTTAGTTGAGCAGCTCAATAAAATGTAATGACTGGAAAGTAGAACACGATAATACAGTGCACTAAAGGAGAAGAGAGGGCGAAAAACGAAGGCGACTTCCTCTTCTTTGATTATGATTATACAAAAGACAAGACACCTGATACCTGTGTGTCTACGTGTGTAAGTGCCGCCTTTTCTTTTGATTGGGTTTTGTCGCTGATGTCACTGCTACTACTACCCAAAAAAAAACTAATATGAAATCTTAAAGTCAGGTAATTGGATTTTATGCATACTTTTCCTGATCAAACATTTTGTCCTCGTCCTCGTCATCATTTCCTAAACGCAGTTGTGAATTCTTATTAATATAATTTGGCTATATACCGTTCACTCACTTGCGCAGTTGGTTATTTCAATAATATCTTCTTTTTTTATCATTATTGTCAGCATGGTTCAATAGAAACTTTTTTTTTTGAACAAGCAAGTTTCTCATCTACTCCGCAGCAGAAGAAGAAGCAGCTGAAGAGTATTAAATCATCAAAGCTATTTGAGAGTTTTACTCATTTGATGGTTATTATTACAAAATTTTATGAAGATGTAAAACAAGAATCATTGATGCGAAATTCATTTAACATTCCTCTCTCTCTCTCTCTTCTCGCGTTAGTGATAAAAAAGTTACTATATCTGGGTACCTTAAGATTTGAGGCAATAATTATATTGTTGTAGTAGAATCATATGAAAAGTTTGGGAAGTTAATTTATGTATGCAAATTTAAAATCAGGAAAAAGGATCTTCTGTGTTAATGGCCCATGCATTTCTTTCCGCTCTCACCATGCATTCCATTTTTTTCTTTACTTTTCTGATGTCCTAAGCAAGATAAAATGCTTAACATACATACATACATACATACATACATAACACATACACACACATACAATAATATTATGTGTGCATTTCTGCATGCGATTAAAGGTTTCTCATAATAAAATAGAGAAAAAAATAAAATTATAGTAAATATTCTTAAATGACCCAAGTTAGTTTGCTATACAGCTGAATATTTACACACACATGCATGTATAGCTTGTTGCAAAAACCCAAAAGAAAATGAAAAGTGGATCCTAGAGCCGCATACACAACTTCCTTAACAAAAAAAACTTATGTCTAGCCCCTTGACGAAAGTTTTAATGAACTGATATTGTTTAAAATGGGATCATTATCGTACTGGTATCTCCATCTACATATAATACTTAGCGTGTTTTACTATCATGGGAATAGTGTGTTTGGAAGATGATAAAGTTTTTTTTTGTGTAGGGAAGCTAGTAAGAGAGTGTTTCATTTAGCTTTTCTAATAACACCACTACTACTTTGTCTGGAGATGAGAAGAAGAAAATAATGCTGGAAAATGCAACTTTACTTTTTAACAAAAATAGATAAGCCAAAAATTCAATTTTGCTACAATGTTAAAATGTAAGCTGGAAAATTATAATAAAAATAAAGTTGTAGATGAATATTGTAGGATAAGGACAAAATAAAATGTAGAAAACGTGCGTGTTATATTACACAATTTTTTTTTGCATCATATAATGTTTCTGTAATCTGTCTGAATCCTTGTAATCGGAGAATGTAGGAAAAAAGCAAAGTGTGGTGTAAGTGGAAGAAACAGCAGTATGATAGAACAGACTTGTCTTGTACTTAGGTACATACATATATAATCCTTGAACCAAAGTAATAATGTACGTTTATTTAAAAATGTAAATTTTATACAAAAATATTCCTGAATCCCATCTGCCCACCAAAGTCCAAGTGTAATACCAAGTGCTTTTTTTTGTATGTCAGTCAACTTAATTCAATGAAAAAGTTATCTTTTTTTNTCAGTCAACTTAATTCAATGAAAAAGTTATCTTTTTTTACTCTACGCTGCTTCCACTCTACTGTCATCCATGTCGTTCATTATTTTATTTTTTTTGGAAAAAAGAGAGATAGAAAAATGGATGATAGTAAAATATATGTAGACATTTCATAGTGTCCTTTTTCACACACAGGCACATAACAAACATGAGATGAAACAAGGACAGACTAATGAGAAAAAGTTGGATGAGAGACAGCCAACAAATAATATTTATCACCCGAAAAAAAATATGAAATTTACATCTTGTTACTTCTGTAATTTTCCCTACACGACTCGCTGTGATGATTCACTTGGCTTGCCTTCCAAGTATTGTGTCATCCCTTCCGTCTAGCTCGTATTTTTTTTTGAGGGAGTTGCGAAATATTGTTTTTTGATGACGCAAAGGACAAGAAGTGTGGAAGCTTATTATTATAACTTTGTTCCTCTTTATCGATAATGATTAATGTATAGCATACTACTCTACTGTACTGCGCAAAAAACATGTTACATATGACTGCTTTTTTCTGTTAATATAAAACTGTGTTTAAAATAAAACTCAATTAAAGTTCTGGGCATGACCTAGTTGTCGATCAATTTATGTTTCACAAAGTTCATTCTTTTAAAAAAAATCAGTGTGATTTTTTGTTGACAATATTTTAGCTCATCTGTAACACTTTGTACTCGTTTTTGTTTGTAAAATTGCAAATTTTGTAAAAAAAAAAAAGATTAAAAAAAGAAGAAGCTAACCGAATCCAGCAAGCGTTTTCTCACTTTGTTATCTCTCATGCACATGATGACGACAACGAAGAGAGTGAGAGAGACGGAGAGAGTGAAGCAATTGTCACCTCAGCGTATAACAGAAAGAAAGAACTAATCACATCCCTAATCACCATACCCTGACAAAAACCATATACATTTTTCTCGAGGAAAAAGGAAACATGGACGATAAAGCTGGGAAAATATATGCGACCTTGTTTAATATGCGAAGACATTATTTATATGAAGGAGATAGAAGTAAGTAAAAAAAGTATAATTTGTGGAGTATTTTTTCCGCGGTGGCGGTGGTCGGAAAAATTTAAGATAATATGGAAAAAAAAGTGCGGTTGGTGGTTTGGGCAAGTAATGTGTTACGAAGCCTACTAATGTGTATGTGTTTGAGTATACAATCTCCTACCTTCTTGAGCAAAGAAAAAAAACTCTTGCTCAAACTTCATCAAGCATGCAACAACGCCTTCCACTTATTAAAACCCTTTTCTCCCGAGAGATCTGCTTCATGCCACGCACATGCATGCACGTGTGAATATTATTATGAAGCTTTTCCTCTAAAGCCTGCTCACTATACACTACATTCAACATTAGCTTTTTTTGTATATAATACAAAATAAAATGGAACATCTTCATAATTTCCTTCTATTTCACTACAAATAAATGTATTACTTATCTCACCTTAATAAGTTGTCTTTCTTTTTTCCTTTTTATACTTTTCAAAGACTTTATATTTTTTTCTTTAAGACTACCCTTTCCGCGTGAATAAATGATGTAGGAGCAAAAATACATAATAACAAAAATAGTAATAATGACGCTTAAAGGTATAAATTTTGTGTCTGTGAACCATACTATTAGCAGATATACTTGTGTGTTTTTTTCACAATTTATATGTGTTTTGTAGTTCATTAAAGCGGAAAGCTTTATTATGTACCCGCCGCAACGATACCCAACGATTTTTTCTTCTTTTTCAAACTCCTTTTCTACTAGGATAAATACGTCGCATCCCTCCAATTTCAAAGTGCTCAAGTCCATGCGATTTCAAGAGACGCGTACACGAGGAAAATGTCATAAGAAATTAAGCAAAAGCAAAAAAAAAATTCTTGGAAAAGGAAGACGTAAATGATAATGGGTAAGTATAAATAAACTAGTATTTTTTTATCACATCGGCAACTATACAAACCATCACCACCCACCATCATCATAGCATATAGCCTAGCTAGTTTAAATTGCTTCACACATATATCATTGTCTCCTCGTCTCCGTTCCCACGAAGCAAGTTGAAAGACCAAGAAAATTTGCAGAGTTCTCCAAAGAGAAAAAAAGACAAAAACTAATAATAATATCGCGGCACTTGGTTGTACGAATACAATATATATGCATTTTGCATAAAGTAGAATAAAAGTAACATGTTTTTGTCAGCAATTCTCTCTCTTTGTGCGTGCTCCACATTTTTTCTTTGTGTATGTGTGTACATTATATATCTCCCTCTATTACTGTATCCTTTTATTATGGATGGTAAACAGTAAAAAGTTGTTGCAAAAATAATGCTAAACACTAATAAAAATAATAATAAGCATAAATTTTTCTGTTTTTTTTTTAAATCCAGTTTTAATTCTAACATTTTTACAGCAGTAGTTGTGCCTTTCGCTTCTCTCTCTCTCTTTTTTTGTTTCAATAAATTGAGAATTAATGCGTTATTTTTATCAGTATGGTGGCGTTGCAGAAGGATAAATAAATATGTATGTACCTATTTAAGTAGGCAGATAAAATGAAACAAACAGTCGTTTTGTTTGTGTACACTGCTGCTCGCTCACTCACTCACTACTACAACTGCAGGCAACAGTGATACAAAATGACATTATTACGTCGTTGTCGCTCTCTGGCAGACTTTACAAATTACAACAAAATGTATCGTGCTCTCATCTCTGCTAAGAGAAGAGAGAGAGAGAGAATTGGTTGTACTCTACTGACTCTCTTACAAAAGTTCATGGAAAGTCTCGTGTCGCATTCCATTACTACACATACTTCCACCAAATGCTTACATTACATTTTTACATGATTCTACATCCTACATACATATATATTTAAATACAGAATTTTTAAACTCTGTATCCTATTGTTACTACTGTCTTGCTGATGATAGAAGAACAACGAATTCCCTTTTTACGTATTACATTAATCGTTATCTGCAATGTCAACGTAAAAAAATACTGCTCCTAGTCAAACAGCTTGATGTATAATTCAAAAAAAAAGTACAGCACCAGTTGTGTGTAGCTGTGTGTATGAAAATGAAATGGATTTTTTTGCATGGAATATTACTATTATTATTATGTAAACTCAAATTAACCGTGACTTTTATTCGTAATATATTGTAGTGATATATTAATGCATTATTATTTTTTTACGTTGAGTATAGAGCATATACCTATACTTTATATATTGTAGTTTAGTGTAACAGGAAATATTTTGCTACGGTTAACTCTATACACTATAGGCAAATGCCTATATAAAAATGACTGTCGTGTATTATTTATTATTTATAACATGATTTTTTTGTACTTTTTTGTACTTTTATAATATGTATTACATTTTTTTTTGGGCATTTTTCATTCCAACCCAAATTTATTTTGTCATTGTTGCTAATCTTATGAAAAAGGCATGCATATATATTTTTGTCTTTTGAGAATAGTGTAGTTTTTGAAGGGTATATCATATTATTATTCTAATATTTTTTGTTCGTATAATTGGTTTATTATACTTATCTGGACAAGTTGTACACTCAAGC
>JAHZNC010005701.1:0-14494 GCA_027744095.1 Zhuqinia jingwanae | reverse complement strand
CCAAATTCCACAGTGGAAATGCTTGACTTTTGGACATGCCTTTTTCTAGATCCTCCCTCGGGGCCATCAGTCATTCCTCAATCAAATGATTTTAAGAACGCCAGTGTGAACAACAACAACAGCAGCAGCGACGACAGTTCATCAACATCATTTTACATTTTCTATGAGTGTCGTGCATACGGTAAATATCTGTCCGGTGTTGATCCTAAAGCCATTATAACAAATGGACATTATCTTTGTGTTTCACTTTTTCTGGTGACATTACTCGTTGGAGTTTTTGGGGTTGTCACCAACATTCTTAATATTCTCGTTCTTCGAAAATCTCACAAGGGATCCTTCCTCCGGGATTTAATGATCCTTTTGGCGGTTGTGGAGTGGGTGGCTTGCTGGTCCGCAGTTGTGTTTTCTTATTTAATTGTAAGCATCTTAGGTAACTTGTCATTCAGTCAACTTTTTAAAGCTTAAATTTAAAAATTTGATGGTTTTAGTGATTTTGTTTTAATGGACCCAATTAAACGATTTGTTTATCTGTGCAGAAAATATTAACAGGAGCAAGGCAGTTTATCAATGGTTTCGTGTGGCAAACATAATATATTCTCTAAGTAAGTCCATTAATTTTTGTGTAGTTCAATAGTTCAAACTCAATCATAATTTTTTGTCATTGTGTTTTTAATTTTATTATTATTTTTTTTTGTCTTTTTATTTAGGCCGAACAGGTTCAATTTACGTAACAATTCTTGTAACAATCGAACGTTATCTTGTGGTCGCCTTCCCGATCCAATCCAAATCATGGCTGACGCCTCCTCGCTCGCGAATTTACATTTTCATCGTTGCAGCCATTACAGTTGTACTAAATACTTCCCTAATATTCAACGCAGTTGTGTCTACAGTGGAGACTAATGACATATTTCCTCCTCACACCCACGTGGAAAACTTTCCCTACATTTTTCAAGGATGCTCATTTTACAAACAAGGAGGCTCAAGAGGCATTTGTGATTTTGAACTTTGTTGCACCATTTCCACTGCTGTTGTTGTGCAATGTGCTTCTTTACAAAGCGGTATAAATTTAAAAAATATAAATATATCCCACCAATATTTAATTATCAATTGCTTGTATATTCTGATTTTCTTTTCTTTTCATAATTTTTCTTTGATGTGCAGATTTATGAATGGACCAAAGCTCGTGTCCGTCTAACCGGAAGTCAGAAACGGGAAATCAACACAGCCAAAATGTTCTCTGTAGTTGTGTTGATCCTTTTAGCTTGCCACACAGTGTCATGTGTAGTTTTCTTTCAGACGAGATTGGAGCAGCTAATTTACCGAGAGCTCATTCTTCTTCAGCTACTTTGTGTGGTTGTTGGGGCGTCACTTAATTTTCTCATTTACCACTCTTTTAGTCAGAGTTTTAAATTGGAATTTGGCAACTTGATGGATTCAATGAATTATCATAAATTCTGTACTTTTGAGCTTTAAAAATTAATTAGCCAAACTATGTTTTATTGTGAAATAAAAAAAAATTACAAAAAATTTCCAAATATTGGTTGATTGTTTCTTGTTTCATTTCCTACTTTCGCTCCATCACAACTTTACCACTTCATAGAACCTGACTTTTGAAACCGTTACCATATTATTAAATTGTTATTTAATTTAAGATTTAATTGTAGGATATCGGTTCGTGATAGTGAAAACATGTTAATATATGTCATATCCAGTATAAAAAAATTAACAAAAATAATACAAAATCTCTAGATTTCTGTTGATTGTTTTCCTGCTTCTTTGCTGGCATCACCTTTACTACTTGACAGAACCCCAGTTCTGGAGCCCATCAACTTTTGAAATTTGTCTTTAAAATACTTGCTCGTTGCATAATAAATAAAAAAATTTATACAGGAGTTGGCTATCATTGAAATGTAAATTAGGTAAAAAAGTTCGTGGTAAAATATGCCAGTGGCCTGTGTAATGATCAAATGAGCTACTCCACATACATTACAAATGAACAGGATGGTAGCAACTTTGGAAAACATTCTGGCAGCGTTCACCTCCCGGAACTGGGATATTGTAAGTTGCTCCCTCTTTTTATTTGATTTATGAATCTAGAAAAAAGATTGAAATACTAATTAAAATAATATTAACATATTTTTTTAAACTTTTCCAAAACTTTTTTGTGAATAAATTTACGTTGTAATATAACAGGCCATTTAACAGAAACATCACCGGAACTGGAAGGCAAATATCAACGAAAGTTTCCCAAGGTACAATTTTTGCATACACTTCTTTGGCAAACCAGGTTTCCGCGTACAAATAATCAAACTGTCCCAATTCCGTGTTAGAGAATTTCTCAGCATACTCATTTTTCTCCACAGTTACAGTTAGCCACCAAAAACAATTGATTGCCAGAATAAGCACGGTCCATATAATCACAACCGAAATTCCTCTGCATCTAGTTATAAGTTGTTTGAAATGAAGGGGGTATGATACGACAAGAAGTCTTTCGAGCGTCACCAAAATGGTGACGTAAGCGGAACCAGTCCTTCCCAATGAAAATATGGCCATGCATATTTGTACCGCACGAAGCATGTGCTTTCCACGATTTAATCCATCTTTTCAGATAAAAAATCAATTACATAAAATATAACGCCAAGAAATTAACACGCATTCCATAAAAATGTGAAAAGGATCAATGAATACCAACTTACTGATAATAACTTGTAGGATGACTGTAGTTAAAATCCCAAAAGTGGACACAATAAAATCAAAAAATGCCAGAAGCATTAAAAGCCAGTATAATGATGACTTTTTCGTGAGAAACTTTAAAACAACTAAATTTGCTACGTTTCCCACAGTCCCTATCACTCCAATGATAACAATAATCCCTTCCAAAGCCAGACATACTTTCGGGCCGGAAATATAATCTGATTTTAAAATGCACCTGATGATTGTTGTCACTTCGTCATGGTCACTAATACTGTTATTATGGGATGATGTGAACATCAGTTCTGAGCCGTCTTCAGGTGCTTGAAAAAAGTAGCATGTCCAAATTGGTAGGAAAATGGTTGTATTCTTCATGGTAAGTATTTTCCAAAAAAATGCAATTTTACTTTTGTGTTTTCCATTCAATCAAATTGAATTAAAATTCTAGCGAGATTTTTGAATGCAGTCAGTGGTTTCGGCTGTGTAGAGAGAACCATTGTCCAAGTTGACACCAACTCATGAATAATTCTACGAAACAACATAAGAAATTGGAACGATAACATTGGAACATGTCATATACAAACTGCAAACAAGGAAAGTTCTTATAGCCTTGCGCTAGGCGAAAAAAAAGTATACAAATATTGTGGTTAACGTGGGCTTCTACTAAACCATGTAGACTTGTGAAACTTTTATTTTATTTTTTGAATGAAAAATCTTTAAAATCATTTCACAATGAAGGAAACAATGCAAGCAGGTTTGTATGAAAAGTAAAATATAATTTCTGACGTACCACGACCCACTACGCCGACGGCATGAATTGTCCGAAAACTAGATTTTGTGTGAGCAAAACAAAAGATTTTCAAGGATGCTGTATGAATATGAATGATCATTTGCAGGATTGGTCTGACCCAAAGTCATAATAAAGAATGGGCTGGAGTATCTACATTATTCCCAGTTTTATAATAGCATTATGTATTAACACATAATACGATAATATCGTATCCCATGCTTCCCTGTTGCACTTTGGTTAGTACTTAGACAAGAATATTTCGTTCACCATAACGCACTGATCAAGAACACGCATAATATATATGTACTTTGCTTCCAAATTATATGATGAAGAATATGTGTGCAATGGCTGATAAATTTCCCAGCTAATATTTACAACTAATTCAACNCTTTACTTAGGTTTATTTTAACTTTGCACTTGCACTGACACTTTTGGTGGCAATATGGTAACTCTTGTCAAGACAACCAGCAAGCATCTCAACTTTTTATTTAAAAAAAAAATGTTCTCTCTAATTAATAATAAAAACTTATAAATAATTTTATTTTAGTCCCGTTGCTGGATCGGTCACTGTTTTTGGAAATGGATGGCTTATATATTAAAATAATTATTATTGCTGAGTTTAGTGTAACCGTAAGTGCTAGAAAAAGGGTTAACTGCTAGCTCTTAGTATATAAATCTGAGCAAACAAAGTCAATCACTACTGCACTCGTGTGATATGCAAATAAAGATGCAGTAGAAATTACAGCAATCATTTTGACAGCTTGTACATTCCGATTTCCGATAGTGAGCAATACTTGCATGACTATCCTATTTTCTTTCGCTCCAGTTTTGACAAATTTGATGAATATGTCAATTTAAATGCTACGAGTTTAATTTAATTTTGAATTATTATTCATAAATAAAATAACGTGCAATCATGGGTGATGTACCAGAATTTTGACCGGAAATGGTACACAAATGGCAAAGTAGCGCTCCAGGCTTATCAAAATTGTTCTAAAAATGAACACTAATCGACCGACCGATATAATTTTACGACCCGCTGCGCTGATAGCAGCACTCGAAAATAAATAGAGTATGGATTTGATCAGATCATGTTACTAAAACGTCAGATCATGTTGTCAGATGTCAGATCATGCTTAGTATCTATAAAAAAAGATAACCTATATTTAAAAATCCATTTGAGTTGATATTCCATGTACGTGGAATTGTATTGCAATTTGCTAGATAAGCTGTAAAAGGACAAAAGACGGAACAGTAAATTATCAAATCAGGCCAAAAGAATTAACAACTTGGGATAGGATGAGTTGGGTCATGCAATATTTAAAAAGACAAAATTTAAACAAAGGTAATCCATCCAATCACCACAAAAAAAGATACTAAACTAAGAACTCTGATGTGGACTGTTGAACTTGCCTGGTCATTCGTTAAATATTTTACTGTTTAACTGCATCTATCTTCAATCCTTAATGTTGATGCTCCAGATGCAGATGTTCATGACTGTTGTTAAAGAAGCAGGTCCAGTGTCCCAAATTGGGACTCCCAAAATTTTTTATTTTATTTTGGAATTTTTCTTCAATTGCATGGATTGGTTGAGTGTGCGAATGTATGAAATTTAGAATTTATGCTTGCGACAAGAAATAAATGACTTATTATTACAACAACAAAAATATTTTCCGATTTACTCAATTTATTATTTTCTGACAGTCATCAACAAGCTACTATGCTCATCATTATGCACCAGACTTTCCTCAGCGTCAGCATCCCCATGCCTCTTTGTATACGTAATATCTTCATGAAGGATGACATCTTCTTCCGGTGAATCCCTTCCTGGCATATCATCCACAGAAGAAGCAGCAGCAGGGTCCGTCGTACCCTTTTGCCTGTGAACGGATCCCACGAGTAGCCAAAAGTATTCCCGATAGTCCTGTGCCAAAAGCATAGTACACGAAACAGTTCACTGTCGCGTTTAGCGTCACAGCCAACATTATGAATAGGATTAGCTCTCTGTAAACTGTATTGGTTATTTGGGTGACGATAAAATCTATAATGGCAAAGATGTGACAGGATAATAGTGCCAGAACAATGATGGAAAACATTTTGGCAGCGTTCATTTCCCGAATGTGGGATCCTGTGAGAGCTTCTCGACGTTTGGTCCATTTGTGAATCTTAAAAAATAAGTAAGTCAATACTAGATGGAGATGAATCCAGTAGAAAAAGGGAAAATACAGTAGTTTTGGAATAAAAAAATAACTTACAAATCTGTATAAGAATCCATTAAATAGAAGTAATAATGGAAATGGTAATACAAAGTCAATAAAAATGTGGATAGGTCGAAGCCATGAGGCCATGTACCATGTCCCAAAATTAGTGGCTACATAAAAGAAGGGTAGTTTTGAAAGAGGAAATCCCAGAGTAATCCGACTATGGTTGTGATGAATCACAGAGTTCAACCACCAAGGCAGATTAATTAAAAGAATGAGAAATAGCCAGAGTAAAACCAGGACCAAGGATCGACGTGAGTTTAGCCAGGCTTTAAACCAAAAGTGGTGTGCAACGACAAAATAGCGTTCGATGGTGATCAAAATGGTCATGTAAATGGAGCCAGTGCGACCTTTGAAAAATAATTATTATTTTTTAAATAATTTTTAATTTATCAGATTAATTTTTCCCCCTAAGCAGTATATTTATTTGCGTACATTACCTAATGAATATAGTAGAAACGACACTTTGAAGGCTATAAGGGTGGCCTTTTTCCTATCAATGTCATCTGAGATTCAAATAATTAATTCAAAATAATTAATACATTGACAATTCAAGAATTGTAAAATATTATTTTTTTTACCTGAAATAATTTGCAAAAGCATGCAAGTCAACACAGCACAGCAACTTGCTAGCATGTCAAATCCAGCCAGAATGATAAGCAAGGTTTGGAGGGATGAGCCCTTGGTGGAGTGTCTCAAAACCATGATATTCACTATGTTAGACGCTACTCCTACCAAACCAACCATGGTAATAAGACCACAAAGAATGACACAAAGGACTGGGCCTGCATTTTCTCCCGCTAAATACTTTGTTTTAAACATGCAACTGTACATATCTGTCTCTTGGGGGATTTCCTCTGAGGGACATTTGTCAGGAATATCAATTAGATAACAAGTCCAGTAGCCCAGCAAAACTTTGGGTTGGGTTTTATCAACATCTGGGCAAGATGGGTGAAATATTTTGTGTTTCATGTTGGAAAAAAAATATATTTAAAAATGTAGCATCAAATAATTTGTTAATTATTTTTTTGCAATGTAAAGGTAAAATTTATATTTATAATTTATGCATGGTGTACTACACTAAACCCACTGAAACACAACTAGGTATACTCTGGCTGATGACTGGAAATTTTCAAGTCATTGGTTAGGAGATTAATGAACTTACTTCGAGCATTGTAAGTATTGGGTAGGCACCGGAAACGAGTCTGGTTTCTTTTGATGAATGTGAAACCGATGACCAGTTTTTTTTTTTTGATGGTATAGCCGATGTGTACAAAAAGTATTGTTTACTACGAACGTAAAAGTATTACGTGTTGTACTTATTGACGATTTTTTTTATTTACGAGAAATGTAAAAAGGCTGGATTGTGGTCAGATTTGAAATTGATAAATCACTTAATTGTGTCATTAAAAGTCAGAGAAATAGGTAACATTAACCGTTTATCAAATTTAATTAGGTTGAGAGTTTAAAGCAGCTTATTATTTTTAATTGAAGAGAAAACCACACTGAAGGTTATTGCAACACGTCCGAAGAAAATGAATTTATTTAACAGTTTATTGCATTATCTAAAAACATGTTATTTGACAAAGCAAAAATGCAATTTGCTATTTTACAACTTCAAACTTTGTACTTGTTATTGCTTCTGCTTCTGTTTAGTTCCAGCAAAAATAAATTGCATTATATATTTACAACATTATTACGTAGATATTTATGTGGTTTAACATTTACAAAATAACAATTATGATTTTGCGTCATCATTTTATCAACTTTGGACAACAGGTTATCCCAACACCACCACCACCGCTTCTCTCCGGCATCACTATAGCCGACTCCCCTTCCCTGCTTGATTGTGTTCCTTCAGTGTCCGTGGGTACTGGTTGTCCCCTGATCTTTGCCCATTTTGATCTCATTAATCTTCTACACTCCAATCTAAACGCTTTCCCAAAGGCAAAGTACACCAAAAAGTTCATTGCCGCACTGAGCGTGGTAGCAAAGTTTTGGAGGAGGAAGAGCTCCCTATGAATTTCCATGAGATATTGAGAAGTAAAGTAGATGGCACAAGACACGGTGTGACATCCCAAGAGGACAAGCACAACAATGGAAAACATTTTCGCAGCACTAATTTCCTTTCTTTGGGTGCGTGTAAGACTCTGTCTACTCTTGTTCCAGATGTGAATCTAATAAATAAAGCGGGCAAAAAAAGCAGCCGAAATGGTCAGATTATAACAAACTAATTTCCACAAAATACATTGCAAAGGAATTATAAAATATGTGAATTGATTACCGATCTGTACAACAAAATGTTGAAGATAAGAATGAGCGGAAATGGGAGCACAAAATTTGCTAGTAGCAGGACGTGCCTCAATTTTGGATAGCCTACTTTCCCAAAAGCTGTGTTTTCCATGATGTATGGAAATTCGGCAAACTGTGTATTTGGGACGAGATGAGTGTATGCATTTTTTGTCACGGTGGAATTCACAATCCATGGAATGGCTAGCACCAGAGTGAAGATGATTACGCTGCACAGATAAATGTTGGATTTTCTTAGGGACAGCCATGATTTTGACTTGATGGGGAATGCTACCACAAGATAGCGTTCTATTGTGACCAAAATTGTTATGTAAATGGCAGAGGTCCTCGCAAATCCAAAGAAAGCGTTGATTATTTTTAAGGTTGTAAAAATTCCTTCCGAGCGGTCAAGATTTTCTTCACAAAACAAAAAATTAAATAATAATTATTATTTAGTTTAAAAAAATTATGGTAGCTCAATTAACCTTTAAAAAAAAATTTGTATACCTACCTTGAATGGCAATGATCACAGTTGAATATATGATTGAAAAGATACAAGCAAACAATTCAAACACGGCTAGTACAATAAGTAGCCTTTTCATGGACACGGAAGCCCCTTTAAGGGATCTTCTGAGTACCACCACGTTGAGCACATTTGTCACAAATCCAAACAGGCCAACAATGTAAATGAGCACCACAATGATGAGTGATAGCACACGTCCCGTCTCCATCCCCGTGAGGTACCTCCCTTGAGACCTGCATTTAAATTGGAGGTTGGGTATCTGAGTGGGATAAACCCCATCCTCAGAGTCGAGGAAATAGCATGTCCAAAAGTGGAGAGGGATACTTTTAATCCCCTCGGTTGCTGTTACCACTGTTGTTGTTATATTCATGATATCAATTTAATAATACGATATTTTATTGCTGAGGGGAATTAAGGGAGATCCACCTCTACCAGTCTATAGAGAGAACTCATGCGCGTGTGTATACATATAAAACAGAGAGAGAGAGAGATGCTGCAAAAAAGATGTGCTCAGGTATTTGTGATCCTGATTACTGCTCTAATTGTTTCAACCCAACAAGTTATTGTGTGTGTGAGAAAATAATAATAGCAGGCGCAGGAGCAAAATTCAAGGTTTCAAAAAATATTGTGTATAATGAGAGCTAATGAAGGTAATGTCTCTCATCACTTTATAGTTTCACTCAAAGTCCATAATTTGTTGATAGAGTAATATATTTATGTCTGGTGTGGTAGTGGTGGTGGGGTAATATATTTCATTGATATTAAATACTAATGACGTTTGTACGTGCGTGAGTACAAGTCAAATAGTATATACTTCATTTACATAATATGTAGGTAGGTATTCAGAGAAGGTGGTCAAATAGATAAGCTTATCGTTCGATACTTAAACACACGTATGCTTGAGAAACATAACCTATGATATATGTACATATACACATACCTACACGCGCCATATTTTACTACAACTTCCTTTTAATAGTTTCGAAGGAAATCTACTGGAAGCCTCGATGCCACATTTGTTGTTCTAAGAAAATTGTCGCCATGTAATATTCTTGTTCCACTATCTGGTTTTTTTGGCTAATTGGAACCACAACTATTCCATACTCAGTTATTACAGTTATAATGTAACTAGAAGAAGCAAAATCACTTTTGTCAATACTTTAATTATAATTCATACAGAGAATTATACGCTTACACATTTTATTGAAAATTTGTACTTGCACGTTTTTAGGATTTCTTACAGTGCACGTGCAGAAGTGAGTATTTCACAAAAGGTTGCTAAATTCCGTTACAATTCACTTTCTCAACATTTTTTACGTGTTTTGTACGGGCCATTCATATTACATAGGTATTTTGTTTTTGTATGCATTTACCATAATTTCTCGTGGAATATCATTTTTCATAAATATAATAAAATGCTTTTTTGTTACTCATTCCATTGGAAGCTATGTATTTAGTTGTGTTTACCCAAAAATATGTGGAGTAATCACAATATAAATAATAATAACGTTAATGACACCGCATGACAACAAATAAGAAATTCTATAAAATGCTAAAAATACAAAAAAATAAGCAGTCATTTTATAACATTTTTAATATATATATAACCACAAGAAATTAATCTAATATTTCATCAGAAAACAAAATAGTAAGCTTCTGTTCACGTTTTTAAGACGACAACAACAACTGCTGTGGGGCAACTCAGAACATTCCATTGAATTCCAATCTTATATTTATTGGTTTCTGGAACTCCATTCAAGTATTCCAATTGCGGTAGTGGTGGTGGTGGTGACCAGGTGCTCAATGAAATGAATAATGTCTTGGGTGCTTTTGTCATCAACGGGACTCTCAACCAACCTGTTATGATTTCGATAAGGAAAAATAGCAGTTTTCTCATTCCACTTTCCATACTTCATGCACTGTCGTGTTCTGCTGTCAACATGAAAAGCGGTCAACTACAATAATTATTCGTGCAAAAGGTACAATGACTGCAAACATACCAATGCATAACACCATACATCTTCAAGATAATAAATTTTTTAGGCTAAACAAATAAATAAGTGAGCAATTCATAAAAATAAGGACTAATAAAATAAAAATGCATTTTTGTAAAAAATATAATAATTTTTTAATGTAGGTTAGATCAGTTCCAGGTTAATATGCTTTGTAGTAGGCTATGTCATGTCATGGATAATATTGCATTTACTTTTGCATTTTGTTTTCGGAAAATAAAATTTATGTGTTTACCTTTGTTTTCTTCCTCTCTCTCTCAGATAAAAAAAATCATTGCTTTGTTTTTTGTTTTGTCCAGTGTTTCTTCTTAAGCTTTCAGTAAACCATATAAGAGGTTTATGCGTTCCTTCACTTTTACACTCCAGTCTGGAGAGCATATCGATCGACATAGCCAAGCAACTCGGTGACAACAACATGACAAATATATACGCCTCGCTATATACTAACTACAAACTACTTTTACACATGACTTGTTTTTATTGTGGGGAAAAAGGAAGTTCAGTTCACCGTCGTGAGCACCTTGTCAGGTGTGTGTATGTGTATTTTTAAACACATAATAATGAATGATTGACAAGGGCCGGCAAAAGTTTATAAACAGTAAACAAGCTGCTAATATTAGAATCAGTTTCTGTCAATCCAGCCAAGGAACGAGAAACAAAAATAAACTTTTGCTTATTTAAAGAAATAAAGAGAAAAAATAACTTTCCCTTTTAACAAAATACATATTCCGAGATTATTTGTGTATCTTAAAGTATAAATTATTATCTAAGAAACATCATCATGGATTCAGAAAATTATCAACTGGAGCTTCCATATAGACCTTCCTCTGTTTCCGTGTACTGGAAAAAGATAAGCATACCAAAGGGTCTGCCCGCTCTACTGGAAACATTTGTTCGGGAAACTATTCGTGAGAATCCTGATGATATCCACAAGTTCCTTGTGGATCTCACCCAGTCCATGTTGGGTAAGCAATACAAATATAATTAATAATTTTTTTTTAAATATATATTTATCTCCTTCGTTTGGGTAATAAATCAGTGTGGAGTAGCAAACATTTATGTATGCATGTACTTGTATAATGTACCTAGTTGTATTTTTGTACACTTGCTTCTAATTTCAACATGTCATAATGTAATCATGGCCATTAGTCTGCTCATTATCAAGATGGCATTGAAATTGTCATCATTACCAAAGCTACACACAACTGCCATCATATATCCCATAATGATAATAATTATTGATAATGTTAAGATTTTCACGGAAAGAAAAAAAAATGAAATATTACTAAAATCTCAATCCCCAATTTTTTTCTTTGAAGTGCGCATGAAAAGAAAGAGAGAGAGAGATAGATCGAAAGAAAAAAATATATTATTGACAGGGACAGCTGTGTATGCCATCAACCATTGCCATTTTCAGCACCATCCAAAAAAAACTCTTTTTTTTCCATGCACACAAGAAAAAGACGCCTCACTTAAATTATTACCTACGGCAATAATAACAATAATGTAATAAGTAGACGAGTAGTTTTTTATGCATTATTTATAAAAAGTATATCATTGGAAATGCACTATTAAAAGTGTTATTAAGACATGATGACGTCAATTTAACATTTTTTTACAAAATAACATTTGAGGAAAAAAATAATGCGTTTTTTTCTCTTTTGGGTTGCCACCACTATCATCATCATGATCATCATTGTCTTCGACCAAGCTATTTGAGTAGTAGTGAAAATTAAAGAAGCAGAAAAATATTTCTTGGCAAATGTGTAAATTGTTTACAAAATATTATTTCCACCACCACCACCACTACCAGCATCACGATGATCACGACACTGTGACAAGTAAACCAAGTAGAGATCAAATCAGTAAATGCACAGCAAAAAAAAGTGAGGAGGATACGGATTACGGATAAAAAGGAGTACAAGGAGGGAAAATCAGAGATGAAAGTGGTTGTTTTTTTGGTTAAATGTGTGTGTTGTTGATACAACTGACTGTTTTATTGGGAAAGAATAAATATTTTATTTTGTGAATAAAATTTACATCCCACCGCACCGCATATTATTGAACAGTAAAATGTTGAAAGATTGAAATGGCAATGATGCGCGCGCGGACTATTCTGAGCAAAAAAAAAAGTTTCTTTAGTACAAAAAAATATATAAAATAAAATTTATTTTTCTCTTAACTTTATGTTCCAAATTTTTTTTGATAGAGAGACATGGCACAGCTTATTGAACTTTGTAACCATTTAAAAAAATCCTTGCCACTACTATTATCCTTACAGTTTAAGGTGTTCGCCCACCATCTACGCTTCCCACAGGTTATAATTTTTTTTAAACTTAAATTCAAGGAAATGAGACTGAAATAAGTGAAAATTCTTTGCCCTCCAACCACGCATATCATTAAAAGCTCATAATAACTTAGCATTTTCGGGGTAAATTTTTTTTTGCTTTTGCTGCTGATCTTCTTTTTAAAAAAATTCCATGTCGATCATTTAACTTTTTTTCGCTGATCTGCTGATCAAAAAAGAGAAACATCATCATCATGCATGCATGTGTTATTTATGTTTTTATATTTTTTGATGGGAGGAAACAACGCATAAAAACAGGCGTCAACGTCAATGATCAAATTATTTTTTTTCAGTAGTAATTTTTGATGCCGCCAATTCATTAACCTGCGGTGGTGGTTTGTTTGTTTATCTGAACTGCTGCTGCTGCTGCTGCTGAAACATCCTTGTTTTTCAGAGAAGGTTTTTTTACTATTTGTAGTTTAGTGTACCTACTTATTATTGTAAAATTTGAACTTCTCTGTCTGGTTGTTGTTGGTAGCATTTTTTGAAAAGCACATGACAAGTGACAAGATCCCAATTAAATTTTTTTCTCCCTGATTACTACTCTGACGTTAGTATTCTCCCAAGTATGTAAATTGATAAGAACCAAGAAAAGAATAAAATGAAGCTTTTTTCAGTTTTTGTTACTGGTAAAGTAAAACTTTTCTATAGAATGTCAGTACTGAAAAAAGGATTATATTTATACTAATGTGGCATCTGTATATGTGCGAGTGGAGCTATTATACGAAAAACGTACCAAAAAAAAACTGCGCAGTATGCATCAAAGTCAGCTCTAAAGTCTCTGCACACAATTTTTTTGGTTCTTTGGGATTCTTTTTTCCAACAAAAATTTCTTGACTTGACATTTAGTTTAGATTTAAACACAAATACACATGCAAATAACATACATGTGTATGCATAATTAATACAGAGCAGAAAGCAATATATCTGTAGCAAGAATACTTCATCATGATCACATGAACTACTGCTTTTACTACTTCAAATAATGTATTCCTTTATCTTTCTGCACTCATTTGAAAAAAATAAATCCATCCATTAAGTCAACTATCATTTCTTAAAGTTTTCCAACAACTTGCACCAATTTTTTTTTTTAAGATAAAAAAATTTAATCCCCGTGAGACAGTAAAATAGGTACATAGTATGATGTACACTACGCATTTTTTATGAGCTTAAAATTTTTTGCTGACTCACAATTTTTTTCTTTTTCAAACGTATGTTTTTTTTGGATATTCAAATTCCAAACCAATTTGTACCAGATTTTTCAATTTTTTCCCCCTTGATCTCTACTTGTGCCTCGTTATATTCATGTGTGATGATTTATTATACCAAACTTGCTTGACACATAATAATAATAATAAAAAAATTAAAAATGCACATGAAAGCACTAAATCTAATATGGTAAATGCAACTATTAAATTTACAATTTTTTACGGATATTCTTCTTCCTTAAACACTTCCATCGGAACAGAGTGCAGTTAATTTGATAGTTTATAGTTTCGTACATATTTTTGTTTGTTTTTTTCCTCAACATGCACATGCGCGCTGTAGCACATTTTGAAATGCAAGTATACTAAAACCCAC
>JAHZNC010005700.1:0-13200 GCA_027744095.1 Zhuqinia jingwanae | reverse complement strand
CGAAATTTCTGCTCGTAATAATAATAATTGTTATGGTGGTTTGTGACTGTGGGGGTTTTCAAACGGCAGCGTAGGGAAGCCTGTCGGTCTACATTTCCAGTAAAATGTAATAATAATAAGGGGGATTTCTTGCATTCGACTACTACTACAACTGCTACACAATCTTCAACAACAACTATGCTACTTATACATTTACATACATACATTCATGCTTCCTTTCCAGATTCCAGATGCACCTAGCTCTCTATAAAGAGCTTATATCATTAATACCGGATATACAATCCAAATAAATATTATATTTTATGTAAGAACATGTTGTAAGGGTTGCTGTTGGTGCACCACTGTTGGAATTGATTAATTTGAGCAGTTGGTTAATCATGTCAAAACCATGATGATGATCATCAGTGAATCGTAGTGACTGCCATCATCATCCTCATATCATGAAGAAGATAATGTTTTTTTTTGGGGAAATGTACATGCAACTCAACACAACCAAATAATATGTATGTATGAGTCAATAGTATAAATGCATTTAATGTATATCTACTCGACTAAAAACTTTGGATGAGATATCAAACAAAATGCAAGCCCAACAACAAAGTTTTAGTTTTTGAAGCAGGGCCGGGATACATATACGTATATGTGTGTATAGACATTTTATACTTGTGTGGTTGTTTGGGAGTAAAAAGAAGTTGCGTAGTCGGCGGGGAGAGAAGTACGATACCCTTGAGAGATTGCATCCAATCTGGAAATGGCTTACTCTCTCGCATCCACTTCCTGGAAGAGAGAGAGAGAGAGGGAATGTGTGTGTGTTTCTGTAGCTGAGTACTACATTGTTCATACATTTTAGATAATTCAGTGTGTGTGTGTGTGTGTGTGTATGTGTGTGTGGAAGAAAGTGCAATTCATTTGATGAGTGTTGCACCTTTAGGAATACACTTTCACATGAAAGTAAAATACTTAGCAAAGCGATTTCTCTCTACTACTACTCCTATGAATAGTGCTGAATTGTAAGCCAACAAAAGTAAGTAGGTAGTAAAAAAATGTAAGTGGAAAATATATTTTAAGGAGTGTTTAGCGGTGTTGATGAAATCAGGGATGCATAATATACTGTCGACGTCGTGCGACAGTAAAATGTTAAAAAAAAACAGGAGGATGTTCAAAGATGATGATAATAATAATATGAAGGTGGTTTGGTTTGAGGCGGTATAGTTTTTTCTTTTCATCTTTTCATACATTTGATCATCTTGTCTAAACAATTTTTTTATATGTCTGTTATTGTGAGTAGTGGGTTGACGTACTTACTTTTTTCATGTAGCTGTCACAAGTACGTGCTAATTTACAGTTTTTCTCTCTCCTTAAATTGTCAATTAATTTGATTTTAATGAATAAAATGTGAAAATAATCACATTTTATGCATATTTTATTTGTTTAACATGTGAAATAATCAGCATCTCGTCTGATTGAATTTATTGAAGTAATATAGGTATATATATTACACCAACATTTATCATGTCATTGGCAGCAATAAAAATTTTGCTTTCATAAAGATAATCTAATTCAATATACTCAAATAACAAATCTAATACATATATAATGTTTATTAAGCATCTGGACAATTAATTTAATTTAGCACTCCAGTAAATTTTTTTTTAATCAATGAAATTATACCTATCACTAATTTTTCTTGTTGCGTTGGGCTATTTTGTTAACAGATTGCTACTGTTTTTACCCATTTTGCTAATAAAAATTAAAATAATTTACCAGGTCTTTTTGCTATCTGCTATCATATACATTTATTAAATGCTGGTTAGCTTGAAGTTTTTTTTTACTGTGCGGGTGTAAAATGATGATGATAAATTCGACAAACGAGTGTTACATAGCTATAAAAATGATTTGACCTGTGACGGTGATCCCATATTTTTCTTGATATCACTCTAATAAACTAAGCAGTTTCTTTAATAAGCTAATATGTTTATTGAGCAGCCAGCTTAAAAAAAAATATATGTGAGTTACGACAAGACTTTTCAAAGTTAAGTAATCACGAAGAACAAGAAGAAGAAGAAGAGAAGAAGAAAATTTATATGTGGGGTGGTGGGGGTATGTGCAAGTAGTATTTTTTGTTGTATATTTATATGGGAAGCATATATATAATATGGGCAATGTGAATATAATCCAATGCAGCAGAATTATGACAGGAGGAGAAGTGTATAATAATAATATTCATCCAATTTCAAAAGGAGATATGCATATAGCAGCCAGAGAGAGAGAGAGAGAGAGCTAGTATTAATATTGAACTAAAAAGATTAGTTTTTCTTTTGGAGGTAGTGCAAAGTTAATGGAAGTGTATGTATGTATGTATGTTTTATGAGTAGCTAAATATATTATGTATGCATGCATGAAACAGGAAAATATAATATCATGATCACTTTTTCCTTTACACAATACAAAGCTTTTAAATAATTTTACTCAACTTTCTAAAATTACATTGCTAAAGTTTTCATGTATATCAAATAACAAGACAGCACTCCCAAATCAACATTTTCTTTCCAAAGGCTAACTTTTCCAATTTTGTAAATTTGCACCAAAAGCAAAAGTACACACACACAAGAAGCTTATATACATACAAAGTTTCCTGTGTTTGCTTTCTTCTTCTTCTTCTTCTTCACCTCCTTCTTTTAAAAAGACTACACTGGTTCTCTCTCTCTCTCTCCGTTCAACTTCCTCCTATACGAGAAAAACCATGAATTATGGAAGAAGCCAACTCGTAATTTACAGTCGGGGGTTTTCTACAATGCATAATAAGTAGCATTTTGCATGATTCACTACAGTTGTAGTAGTAGGGGTAGTAGTAGTGCTGGAAATATCCAAATAGAAAGGACCAATGGTCAAGACAAGGGAAACAAGCAAAACTTTTTTCTCTTCTCTCTCTCTCTCTCTCTTTCCCGAAAAAAGTTAAGTTTACAGAGAAACAAGCATTCTCACTCTTTTCTCTCTCCATTTTCCATCCAAAACATGATTCTCTTCACATTTTACTTTCCTTTTTACAATTTTGCTATTATTATGGATACACACACATGCATGACATGTATGCTTCACAGGAACGATGGAACGATGATCATGATGATCATGATGACGTGAGGGAGAGTGAACTAGTGAACACGCTAAAGGGCACTAGTGCAAAAATAGACGATATGTTATTATTACTATTATTATTATATTACGCGCTTTATACTATAGCAGATTATATGTACATTTTCTCTCTCGAATATATCCACGTGTGTGTGTGTGTGTGTACGTTACCAAGTCAGTCGCCATCTTATCATGTGAGTGTTACGCATACACACACACTATAGCTCCCTTATTATTGTTATACGGAGATACCCATTTCTGTATTCCATAATATTCCAAGTCTCTGAATATCTATCCATTAAAATGAGATAGTGACCTTTATCCGGACTTCACATCAATTTTACCCTTTCATCACTATACAGTTACACATATATTCCATTAGAATATATAAAAAAAACATTGAATTTTTATTTAGTAACGCGTACTACTACTACTATTACTACACTCTCTTTTATTTAGCGCTTTCAACTTTGAAAGTGAATGGTATAACATGTAAAATGTATGTATGGCTTCTCTATTTTATTTTTGTTGATGAAGCTCTATATATAGTATGTCTTGTTCACTTACATTTTTTCTCTCTCCATATTTGAAGAATTCAATTTGGTTGAACATGTTAGGAAAACCCTCCTTCTTTTGCTCCTTCCATTATTGGAATAAAATAATATTATTAGAATTGGAAATTTGTAGAAAGCAGCAGCTTCATTCATCCATCAGCAGTAGCAGCAGCATACTTTCCAATGGAGAAAAAAATCCATTTTCCTGGTATTGAACACATCGAGTGGATGGCATGTGTGTGTGTGTGTATTATTCAGATTAGTTTCCCTTTTTCTCTGAAAAAAAGAAACTGAATTGAAAAGGTGGAAGAAAATTGCTTAATCCAATCATCTCATCTTTCTTGGGTCATCCAAAAAAAGTGGTGTGCTGCGTGTGGGATGAACATCATTTTTTTTGGTCCTGAAAAAAATGCATACAAAATAAATGGTAAATTTTCACATTTTTTTTCCTTTCTACGAAAAAAAGTATAAATCTTAATACATTTGAATATACGAAAGAAATACAATATGCGTATAATAAACATATATGTATATATTTTGGAATCATCTATCTTTCATTTGTTTCCGCTGAGTTTGTGTTTTTGTGTAGCTTCCAATAAAATAACAAAAAAAGAAGTTTCCCAACATCAACGAGACTTACTACATGTAAAATAACTTATAACCATACATAATAATATTCTGTGTGTTTGTGTGTGTGGGTTATTTTTTTTCGGTACACAAAAGGAAGCAAAACTGCATATTTATTACGTATGGAGTCACAAACATCCGTTATATTCCAACAAGCATACTTATACTCAGCTCTTATACTCTGGCTGGATATATATTTTCTCTCTCTTTCTGTTCGTTTAGCAGTTTGAGCCAAAAATTCCTTTTGAGCAGCAGCATCAAAAAAGATTTGAAAATGCATATTATGGATTATATACTCTCTTGATGCATAAAGCTTATTTTCTCTCGAGCAAAAAGGACGACGACTGCTATGATGATGATGATGATACCAATGGTTTTTGATAAATGAGCAAGCAAACCTTACTCCACATCATCACATGCATATGAATTACATTAAAGGGATGCGTGAACCCTTTTGTTATAGTTGCGGGTTTTTCATCTCTCTCTCTCTCTCGCTGGCTGTTTTTTAACATATTTTGAGAAAATCCAAATAAAAAAGCGGAGGTTGTGAAACTTCTTTGCAACGACATGACTCCTCCACTTCACAGTACACACAGTAGTAGTTGTGGAAATAGTGCCGATGATGCCGATATACCGCCTAGTAAAATTCTCCACTTTTTAGTAGTCGTCGGATTTTGAATGAGAGGATGAATGTGAGTGAATAGGCAGCTGGCCAACAAAGTTATTGAAGCATTCGAAATGTCGTATACATTAGCAAAATGTGAGCGCGGAGGAGAGAAAAGAGAGAGTAAAGCTTGCACACCACTACTCTGTCTTCTTTTCCATCTATATACGACATGCATGACGATGGACGATAGGCGCTTCCACTACTTTTCAACTCAAAGCAAATATTTTCTTCTTCTTCTTTTTTTATACAAAAAAATATATATTTCAGCTTATATTCTTCTATGTTGTAAAACCTATTATTATTACTATTATAGAAACATGTACCCAAGAAGTAGTAGTAGTGAATTCACATAGATTTTATTTTTGTCTGTAAGCAAACACTTTTACCATGAATTAAAAGCAAAGCTTTCAATATCATCATCATCATCAAAGGAAAAAAAGGAACAACTTTTTTATTTTTTATTCTCTTCTCTCTTTCCGTTTTCTATACACAAAAAACGAAGAGGAAAAGGATATTTATGGGTATTTTTTACGAATTAGTCACTTGTGCGCAAAATTCCATTCCCAAGCCGTGTGTTTAAATTTACAGCACTGTGAAGAAATAAAGCATTCACAGACACACATACACACACACACACACACATACACACATTTTTTTATTTGTTTCTCCATCCATTTCCGTTGGAGAATGTGTGTGTATATGTGTGTATCATTACTCGTTTCATTCATTAATTTATCAATCCATGTTTTTGCTTGTACTATTTCTACATCTACATGCACTCATTATTACTACACATATAACAAACAATCCTTGCACAAATAGATTCTCACCACTATTTCGGATTAATGACCAGTCAAATTGGTAACAGGGAAACTGGATACATGACAAGCGTAGTAAAACATTGTTTGTTGCAGTGAATCACTTTTTTAGGAGATTTTTCTTCTCTCTCTCTCTCTCTCTCTCTTGGAATGAGTGACAAAACATTACAAACTTCTATGCTGCTACTTGAGAAACACGTACATAAAATAAAATGCCATATAATAAGTACAGGAAAATGTGGGGCATTAGGAAGTATGTACATGTTATTACGTGTTTGATCATAGCAGCAACCATGCTATATTTTATGCTTTACATAAATGAAGGCAGGAGCATTTCAAAAATCCGAATACTTTCAACCTTCCTTCATAACAACAAGAAGAAGAGGAATAATGCTGCGGTGTTTTTCGGTGTTTTTACTCATATAATGTATTAGTGGTAGGTTGTGTAGTAGGCAGTAGGTAGGTTCATATATAGTATACTTTTGGGAGGAAGAAGAAGAAGTAGGAGGAGGAGGAGAATTGAGAGGAGATGTATGTTGAAGGAATTTCTCGGATAATGCCAGTTTTATCCTTTCTCTGCAATAATGGACACTTTTCAGTCCATTTAATGGGAGCTTGAGGAATTTATGGAGTCATTTTGAGACCCCCAAAATGACGAAAACGAGCCTTCACTTGCCATTCTTCAGATTGCTAATGTACTCATACTAAATCATGGATTTTTTTGGGGAAAAACTGAGTGTTGAAAGTGAGCTATATAATAATAATAATAGTAATAATAATAATATAGACTCCTTCCATGATGCTTTCCTTTTTCGTAGAGAACACACACACAAAATCCTGTGTATATATAGTTGTTAAATTACATTACTTTGTTTCGCCCCTCAACTTTCAAGGCTCTCTCTTTCTCACTTACTCACTCTCTCTCTCTGCTTCTCTTGCGGTTTTTCTACTATAATCTTGTGAGAAGTTGCACAAAAGTTCAATATTTGGAATTAACGGCAGCTCACATTCTTTCTTGTTCAGTCTGAGTTAATAGGGAAAAAGGGTAATGTAAAGTAAATATTAAAAAACGATCATTTCATTTTCAATGAGTCAGAGTTATAATAGATCTTCAGGTTCACGTGTAAAATAATGTTTTTTGTTGATTTTATTATTTACTTCATCTCCTTCAAACATTTTTTATGACAAATATATTATCTTTCAAAAAAATAACAGTAAATTAAAAGTAAAATATTGATTTTTGAAGACTTTAAAAAAATTTGATAAAGAGTTTTTTTTTCATAAAAAAAGCTAAACAAATAATAAGGTGCAAGTAAAAAAGGATGAAGAGTACACAGTACACACACACATGTCCATAATGCATTATAAGTGTAAAGTGATGGGAATGATGAATTTATTTATTTAACAAAAATTAATTTCATGTAACTTGTTATTACGTGCAAAAAGAGCCATCATTGTCGTGTCCCATGTCACGCGTGATGGCCATGAACAACATGTTTTTTTACACGAAAAGGGCAGTAATAATAAATAGCATCTCACTCTATGCACTCATACAACATACAACCCACCAATTTTTTTGTATTGGATATACCTATACATGTACACCCATAATAATAATGATGATATACACCAAATATGCATACAATATTTTTTTATATGGACAATATAGGAGAAAAAAAGAGTACTTCATAAATTGAGGAGGCTAGAAAAAAGTCAATTTACGCTGAACTCATTTATCTCTTGTGTAGTTTAAACTTTGACATGCACGATTGGGCAAACCCAGTTAGTTAATACAGTTATATAGTTTATGTGGTCCACAAAAAAATGAATGTAATAACTCATGGACTCAACAATATGATGCCATAATAATATAAATACAAGCACATAAAAAAATATGTATAATGCAGCAGACATGCAGGATTCTTCAAACAACCTAAACCATAATGATCGTCCCAATATTAGATTTTTTTTCCTCTCTATCGTCATCGTTGAGAAAGAAATGCACACATATGAACATACATACATACATGGTGACTGTGTATGAATCTAGGTGCATAATAATATCCAACATAACATTATTGACACTCCCAGTGCACAGACATCACTACTCTCTCGCATTGTTCATCTTCATCATGATATTGGATGTGTACGCTAAGTAGATGTAAAGTGTGACCTGTAGTGATCTCACAAAAGTCCATCCTTCATTGCTTTTTTGCCTGCCCGTTCGTCCTTTCATCGTATTAAGAATCCAAAGTAATCTTTTACAGGCAATCATCATGATCATCATCGTAGCAAACAGTGTGTGTGTAACAAGAAGCGGCTGTTTGCCTTTTTTTTCATCATTACACCTTACTTGTTATGTAGGCGTCATCACAGTCACCATTTTAGTTTAATGCAGTTTTTGAGAGAGAGAGAGAGAAGTCAGAGGTTTACGGCATATTTCGCTCATTAATGCGTACTCAACGCTGAATACTTTATAATGCATTTATTGAATGGGTTTAATCCACCCAAAATAAAAATTGACATGGCAAAAATCGGCAGGTTTTTATATGAATTTATTGGAAAAAATCAAGAAATTCTAAATTGAACTTGAAAATGTGTGGAAAATATATAACATATTTCCTACATTAACGTTGACTGATATATTTCTAGAAGACTTCAACGCCAGTCAAGTTAAAAATAATAATAACGTATATCATAACAAACTTGATAGACACCACACTTGTGGCTGTTAGTATTCAAAGAGTGAATCGTAATATAAATTACTGTTGTTGAGTGATCAAACTAAATAATATTATTTTTCAATAGGGGAAGTGTAGTAGGACTTGTGTGACAAAGGTTATATTATTTGTTGCGCCAACCACACACAAAATACTTCTATTAAATATCATCATTATTATCATCATCATCATGAAATACCAAAATGTTCCAAGGGTGAGTAACCGAAAATCGGCAGAGCATTGAATAAGAGTAGGTATATATAAGAGTTGTGTTTTAATTAATGAAGGATTAAAGAAGTCTAATAATGATGATGAGGATGATGGCGTGAATTACGATGCGCAAAAGGGGCTGGTCGAAAAAAAACTAAAGACAGGCAGGCAGATATTATGGAGTTTGTTGCTCTGAAAGTATGAGAGTGTGAGTATCATCATCATCATCAGTCTGCTCTCTCTCTCTCTCTCATTCTTCGTCTTTTTTCGCTATCTGCTGAGACCAGCTGGTGCAATGAGCACTTCTTGTAAAAAAATTTTTGACTGGAGAGTTGGGTTTTTTGGTAGATGAGAAAATGTTTCCCCCTCTCCACTCCACTCTCTCTAGGCTCTTCATATATATTCCTCGCGTGTGTGTATACACTACTGCTGTTGTATTTATAACAATAATATGTACAAGAGGTAGTGAACAGGGAAATGAAATATATATTTATATATATTTCCCCAATTTTTCGCCCATCGACGACCCAGTCTATATAATGTACAACGTATGCAGAGTGCATTTATGAGGTGCACTACTACAACGTCTGGAATGGGGGCGCGAGCCAAATAAATGTATGGCTTGAGTGTGAGAGTCGGCTTCCTCTTCTTGTATGTGTTGCATTGCACACTATATTACATGCAGTTTGTTGGTTTATGGCTAAGCCTAATTCAAAAGAAAGAATTTTGTTTTTCAGCAAAAAAAAAGAAATAAAAGGGATGTATGGTATCACGGACAGAGAAGAGAAGTAGTAGAAGAAGAAGGGCCAAAGGCAATATTGTAGGAATGGCTGTGCGGTGATGGTGGCATTATTTCGTGCTGCTATTTTTTCTTGAGCTTCTATTATTGTGGTAGCTTTTATTATGTATGTTATATATATAAGTAATATAACATCAGTATAGTAGCTGTTCCGTGGATCATGTTTTTTTGTCTTCCCTAAAAATCCATCCTTGTATTTATAACTTGGGGGTGAAAAGTGTCATGATTTACAGTCCACCGGGTGCAATGATCAACAAAAAAAAAGAAGGAAGAAGGAAAAGGGAGCGAAAAAACGGAAGAGGATACCACCACCACACTATTACCGTTTTCTTCCGAATTCTTTCGTTTTTTTATATTTTGGTGGTGGTGGGCATGTGCCGTTTTAATTCTTTGGGCATAGATTCGAATAACTTAAATACGATTATGATGACACATGTACAAATTTGTATTCTTCTTTTAGCGTCTTCATTTAGCTTTCAATAATGGGACACAAATCTATACATCCTGATATCCGCTAAATCTGAAAGAATTCAGGTACTCGGCGTTTAAGTCTAAACATTAAAAAAGTTTATCCTCAAAGTAGCATGTTACTATTTTGGTGGTGGTGGGCATGTGCCGTTTTAATTCTTTGGGCATAGATTCGAATAACTTAAATACGATTATGATGACACATGTACAAATTTGTATTCTCCTTTAAGCGTCTTCATTTAGCTTGCAATAATGGGACACAAATCTATTCATCTTAATATCCGCTAAATCTGAAAGAATTCAGGTACTCGGCGTTTAAGTCTAAACATTAAAAAAGTTTATCCTCAAAGTAGCATGTTACTATATTATAAAATGCTCTTCCAATTACTTTTGCAAAACGAATTCAAAAATAATTATTATTTATCATAAAAATCAAGTAATTCATGTACTCATTAATTTGTATATTTTTATCATAAAGTGTAAAAAAAAAATTTTCATTTTTTTTTCAAAAACAAAATAAGTAAACGAAGGGTACGAAATAAAGTAGTGAGATTTACGATCATTTGTACTCTTTGGGGGATTTAAATTTAAATTCCATGTTGGTTCTTATAATATGTAAAATGAGAGCGGGAGAAAGAGAGAGAGAGAGAGAGAGAAGCCAAGCAAAGTAAAACAGAGCAAAATGCAATATTACGGAACCATGAAAATACTCATTCGTTTAGTTACTTAATAAATGACTATAATTTACCCTAAAAAAACAAAAGGGAAAAAGCCTTTTGTCTACTGGAAAAAGGGCTAAAAACAGTACAGCAACACTTCCACCACCATCACCACTGCTACTACTCCTCTACTTCCAGTTCACTCTCTCTCACAGCAACACACCACCAGGATTATATTTTTGTTCCATTCCAAAAACTAGCTCGCAAAGTATTGTGTATTGTTGTTGGTATATAATAATATTTAGGTAGTTGTGTATAGCCAGCACAGCACCAACACCAACAACTCACGCCAGGGTGGTGGCGGTGGTAGTTAGTAATAAGCCCAATATATATTAAAATCTTTTTAAGGGAACTTTGCCCGCTTTGGTGTGTAATGTTGATTAATGAGCAATGTTAATTACATTCTAATGCTGGCATCAGGAGCCCATAATTATGCAATTTTAAACGTAAGAACTCTAATAAACCTTCCAAAAGTAATTCTGGTCGTGTTGCTTGTGTGTGTGTGTGTGTGTGTGGAGCATGCAACACAGCCCACCATACTATGCATACTATGGACCTATGTTTATACATTTCTTTTGGAGAAATAATATACAAAGTTTTTTTTTAGTTGGGTACAAAAAATTTTTATTATAAGAATTCTTGTCCACGACGAAATTTTGCGTTTCTTGTGTGTAGTCGGTGTATATGTACGTGTTTTTGTATATTTTTATTTCGGTATCTTTGTATGCGCTATGCATATCAACTAGCTGTAATAATGCAGATGAATATATATAGTATACTGAATACTTTTTTCTTTTTTTTCTTATTCTTATTTTCTTTTAATTAAAGTTAAAACTTTTTTTTCAACTAAATTGTATTCATAATTTCAGATTTTCACGGAAGATATATGCATGTTGTATGCGAAATACAACAGAAAGAACTTTTCTAGCCCTCTACTAGTTAACGAGCATAAAACGATTTTATGAAGTCATATTAATCAATATCGGAGTATTTGTGTATATTGCTTGCAATAAGTGAAGATGTTTAAGATATATATTTAAATACTACAACTTGAAAATGTTGAAGGTTACAAAAAGTACTACTACAAAATTTATAAATGCTACTCTATTTTTTAAATGTTTTTTTTTATCTGGATATCGTAACAATTTATGACAAAGCAAAGAAAAAAAATGTTTCCCAATAGAACACTTCTATTTGAAGGGATTCACAAGCGTGAAATTGAAAGTTTTATTTTGACTTGGAGGAGTAGACAAATTTTATTTTTGTAACACAACGACGATAATTAATTTTACACAATTATGGGGCTTAATGTTATTGTAGATCTTTCATCTGAGTTGTGCAAAGTGAGTATAAACAAAGAAAAATAAGTTGTATGAATTGTCCGTATGTATTTAGTCAATTTAGTGGCTTGATATGTATTGTATGCATTTTAATGGTGTAGATTAAAAGATGTAGAAAAATGCAAATTAAGAGTTGCATCAGCATCTAAATATCGACCAGCTACCCTAAAGCATTAAAAAATACTCGTAACTACATAATTGAAGATTAAAAAATGGTATATATTTTTTCTGCATTTGATGACTGTTTCAATAACAGCAGCTGTTCTTGCTGCATATTATTAAGAAGTTAAAAAATATATACAAAAATACAACCAAGAAAACAAAAAATGTACTTTGCACCAGAGGGACCAACGACAAAATACTTGTTGGTATGTAATAAAGCTGTATATTGTCCATGAAATAGTTTCCCATAAAAATTTGTAACAATTTTTTTTAATGCTTTTCTACCCGGAATAGATTAATTCGTTTCGGAGCTGTAAACAAGACAAAATTTTGATTAATGGAGATAAGGAGCAAAGCTTGGGTACAGAAGAAGAATAAGAGATAGATCAAAAATATATTATTTATTATGCATTTTGTTTCTTCTTCTCCAACTAATGTCATGGTTGTTATAAAATACAAAATAAAAAATATATATCCGTTATACTGGTACCAAATATGCATAGAAATATCTGCTTCTAATCATGAATGGGGGAATATATCTCAAAGGAAAAAGGCTATAAAAAGGATAAAGACTCTTGTGTTTTTTTTCTGCTGTGGTGACGCATGTGCACTTTTTTTTATTAAATGAGAGAGGTGCATTCTAAAAAGCCTTAACCAAAATTCTCAACGAATAACAATCCTGGAAAAAAATTCATGAAGATCAGCTGCGGAAAAAATATTCAACGTTAAAAAAAATTGGGATTTTATCTTATTTCTTGAGTAATTTGAGGCCTATCATAACACAAAAATTAAAATGCTTTTTATTGCAGCTAACCTATGGATTATAGCAATATGAATTACATAATGAAATTATTATTATTATTATGTGTTGCCTTATATTTGCTGGTTGAATATATATTGCATCTTTTTTGAGCATCATAAAAACCATGAATGGGAGTACATAGGTCAAATTATACAAGAATGCTTCCTCAAAACAAATAATTA
>JAHZNC010005699.1:0-27250 GCA_027744095.1 Zhuqinia jingwanae | reverse complement strand
CACAGAGTCTACATAAGAATTGATAATAATAATTATTTTCGCAAGTCTATTCTATTGTCTATTTTTAACCTTTGTTTTTAAACATGTTTGTATGAATTTTTTTCAAATTTCAAAGCAGTATTGTTTTCTCCTCACTTAATTTTTAAGAAATATAGTTGATGAAGCGGGGTTCTGCTAGGTTTTGTGTAAGATTAAAGATCTATTAGCAACAATAATTAACCATGGTTCCTACTTCAACTTGAGTAGTAACTAAACTAAATTGTTTGTTTAGTGTCTACATAATCTCACACTCGAAATGTTAAAGTTTTGTGCTATAATAACAGATAAAATATTGCCATTATTATAACGTGAAATGTTGTGCTAAATTTGTAGCTAATTACGAAATATTTTATGGCGTAAATTAGATAAAATGGAATTCGGTCAGTAATGTTAGTGTTCGTACACGGAAAGTCCCTTAAGCATTTTAACATGTTTTAAATGTTACCCTTTTGTATAAAATTAGGTATTTTCTAATGAGTTTTACATAATATATTTTTCATCTTGCCGGTATTATCTCTTGTTAGATTGTATTATTTAAGTAAAATATACAATTATAAGGTATAAAAAAAGGGAAGGAAATAACATAGGTATTCCTTTAAATGAAAATGTTTTCCCAAACAAAATAGCTGCAATAAATTAATGAGCAATTTCATTTTTGTTTCCTTATTCCCCCTCGTCTTCTTACGTATTATTGTAATGTTTATAATGTCATATTGTTTCTTTAATTTCCTCTTCTCTCTGAGGTCCCTCGCACGCCCTCTTTTTGTATTCTTAAACCTGAGTCACACTTTCACCGTCCCCATCCTTATCATCCTTTAAAATGGCCGGAATGCCATTTTCATCTGTCATGGACACGGCAAGAATATAGCACGGATTGTTGTAGGAAGTTGCTGGACGGGTCAAATCTACATTCAGTATTTCCTCCGCAGAAATGGTAACTCGACACTCTTCCTCCGCCTCTTCCCCTTCACCGTTCTCATCCGTTACGGAAGTTTTGTAATCTAGACCACTGGATGTCGTTACCGTTGTCGATTTTTTTGCGAAATGCTGTGTAGAGTTTTGCACCGAGCTGCTTGCGCTACTGCTACCATTACGTTGATGGCAAAGGAATGTGACAACGGCAGAGGAAGATGTGCCAGAACGGTAATGATGATGATGATGATGATGACTATGGCTATGATTATAGGTTCTCCGAAGGGACTTGAGTTTAGTGCAAGGGAAACACCAGTCAATGGAGCAAACACAACTGCAAATCGCCACAATGGACGTTATCGTTGCAGACGCTTGGACGCAATACAGGAAAATGATGCCACTCAAAAAGCTCAGTATCCAGGCGTGATACAGTCTATCCAAAACACACAGGAGTGCTGTGATAATGGCAAGGATTGTAAAAAGTAGGCAGAGAATAATCTTCCCGGGTCGTTGAAGAACGCTCAGGGATTGCTAAAATAAATCAGTAACATATGGAAAATAATCCATTTTAAAAACATGATTTAATAGAAAGCTTCTGACAATAATGATAATAATAATAATAAATTCTAGCATTAAGCACAATTGATATCTTTGTAGATAACCATTAAAAGCAATAAAATTCTGTGTTCCACCAGCATCAACCAAAAAATCCATCAATTTTAATATGACACAGGTAGCTTTTTAAATGTGTTTGGAATGCTTACCCCTCGCACAAGTGTAAAAATGGAGCCCCCAAGGTACAGAAGCATCCAAAGGAAAAAGTAGAAGGAAAGTAGAAAGTAGATTGTTTTCTGTATTTGAAATGAAAGAGAAGAAAGATTTAATGATTGCCCCAGAGGCTTCTTTTTTCACATGATACATATTTATATATGACTTGATGCTGTAAATATATATAAATTATGTTACTGGTGTGCTCTACTCTATATAATATACAATGTGCAGACATAAGACATAATACATGTACATGCATGATAGGTAGGTATATTTTTTGTATATCTCTTGGATAGTAAAGTGGGTATATTTTTTATACTAGATAGAGGCATATATAGATGTAGGCATGTGCACTTACCGTCGCTTCGGGGTTATCAAATTCTCTGGATACAATTTGCCCATGAGCTTGCTTCAAGAAATGGATGAAGCACATGATGAACAGTAACGTAAACAAAGTCTGTGAACAAAATACATATCAGAAGAGCAGAAAGTAGTGGGAGAAGCAGTACGACAAAATATCATGTTTTTCATGTGGCTTGCCTACTTTTACTTTTTCTGACACAAGAAATAAAATGTATTTGTTTATTCATTTGTGTTTCGTGTAGGTATGTTTTATCTGTTAAAATGTGTATATCTCTGTGTGGGATTTTATTCTTATTGGTATTTGTGGAGAGAAAAATCTTTTTGTATGTAGTAATTTCATTTTGTGGGATTATTCATATCATTTTTCATTTCCAAATTTCTGTCAAAATGCTCTTTCCGACTCTTACCGTAAAAAACAGAACAAGTAACCAAATTATTATGTTGGCGTATCTGTTATTGGCTCCGTACGATCTACCACCGTGCGCACCACCACCACTACCACTCATTGCCGTGTGCTTTGTCATTGTAAGAGGATGTTGCTAATTATCAATTTTTAATGGTAAGGACACTTTAATAATGGAAAACTTTTTAAGGGAGAAGATTGCACAGTAGCAGAGGAAGTAGTGAGTTTAAGAATAACTGCTAGTTAGGTAAAGTGACATGATAGCTTTATTGTTCAAATCCAATCCACTTTTCTTCACGTTTCAATCCGGCCCTTCAGCAGCAGCAGCAGCAGCAGAAGTGAAGATTTCAGTTTTACTTAAACTCCGTTTCGTACATGAAATTGGCTTCTGAGGAAAATGATATCGTGAAATGAGAGAAGAAGCATGGCACCGCATAGTAGCCACCACCGAATAGAGAATTCCTTCCTTTACTTGCTTTCTCCTATTGTTATTCCCATCAGTGAAGATGATGCTGACGATGATGATGATGATTCCACTTTCTATCGTTTCATTTCTTATTCTTCGTATTCGTGGAATACCCTTGAAGTTAGAAGTAGTGGTAGCAGTAGAGGAATGGTGAATTCCATTAGGATTTCGCCACTAGATTGTCTTTCTTCCCTATAGATTCCGTTTTTTGTGTGTGTTCAGTTGAGTCGGAAGGTTGGAGGATCGTGGATATTAGATTGCTGTAGTAGCAGAGGTTTCAGAGTGGAACGTGGGATCATCCTGAAATTGAAAAGGAAAGTATGTATGTACAGATGTTCGTTTGTATGGAAGATGACGTGGAGCAGTTCACCAGATGACGATCATGATCATCATATTGAGTATTATATATTATTTGTAAAAAAAAGTACTGAAGCCGTTTGTTTATTTTGTGGGTATTTGCAAAAGTGTAAAAGAACACAACAAGGTATTTATTGTTACTCCATTACCCTTACAGCTTTGAAAATTACCACCGGCCAGTCACCACAATAATAATCATGATCACGGTTCTTTGGCGTTTTATTGTCTTAAAAAATCGTAAAATAAACGGTAATTTTATAAGATTGTGGTACGCTGTGTGGTGGTTTCGTTTTTGGATCTTAAATGAAAATGGGGTTTCTGAAGACGGAGAAGAAGAAGACATTGAAAAATTTTGTGTGAATTTTGGACACTAAAAAACTTTCATTATTGCACAACGAACCCAACAAATGAATATGATTTTTTTTGAACAGCATGTCTCTGTAAAAACATGTTGGTTTTCATCTTACTTTCCCTAAAAGTCTGGTTATGTTTTTTTATTATGTCTATAAAGTTATACGGCTCTATTCCACACTCCAAAAACAGCCATTCTTGGAACAGAAAACGTGCAAATTCTCTAATGACCTATTACAAAAGGATGAAATTGGAGTCGGCAATTTCTTCCAGTATAATATACGGTTTCAGTAATAAAAATGGTTTCAAAGAGAAAGTAAGTAGGGAATAGTCCTTTTGAGCTATTTTTGCTCCGCACTACGCTGCAACAGCGCTATCCAATTTAAGTGTACGTTGCAATGAGGATGGTAAGGAGGAACCACAAAATAGAACATGCTACCAATAATAATAATATGTATTTTATTGGGTTTTCTTTTGCGAGGCCTTATATTTTGTTATTGTATTCTAACCCAAATACATAATTTTATAGCGGTATAGGTAAGTATTTTTCTATAAATGTGTCAAATGGGAATGCAGCTAATGATACAATTTCAACTAATAATAATATAATTAGTCTAATTTGTATTTTGAGTGAAAAGCGCAAAGCCCAAATGAAAAACCTCACGCGCGCTCCCATCCTCTCTTTACCCACAACTCTTTCATACTTTTTTTAATCTAAGCCATGCAATCTTTCATCAGAGGCAAGGGAAAATGATGACAGCAAGAATAGCCCACAGCATAATTTTCTCTTTTTTTAAACGTTTTTACTACTTTAAGTTAGTATTCAAGTTTATGACATGACAGGACACTAAACTAAGGCACACATGAACTAACACGCGACCACTGCATCACACACCATAGCAGTAATCGACGGGATAATAATAATGTTTCTTTGTTCTTTCACACCAACGATCTATTCTACACTAACACTACACACACACCACACGACGACCCGTGTGTTATGTTATAAACCTTGCCATTATATGAGCGCGTATTTCTTCAAGCAGCCAATAATATATGCACCTACTACTACAATATAAACTTTATTATGTGGACTTATTATTACCTATAAAACATATATTATTATTGTTTTTTTTGTGGTTTTCATTCCTTCATGCAGTCTCTTGCTAGGCTGTCTAGTTGCCTTGAGCCATTTGCCCTTTTCACTTCATTTTCTGGCTAGTAGCAAGCAATGCAAATGGCAAATTTCCTCTGCTACTTTATTGGAAGTAATAAATGTGGTATTAGTGTGTGTCTATTCTATTATTAAACGCAGGAAACCAATGATAATAATTATTATTAATTTGAGGTGAACAAGCGCGTTAATCATGAATCCTATACACACTGTTTACTGTAAATTATTAAATTAATTTCCAGAGTATGGATATGTATAGAAATTTTCCGTTTTCTTATATAATTATACGAGATAAAAGCCCTACTACACTTATTGCCCATGCGACGAAAGATTTCTTGCTTCAGAGTTCATTTATAAGAAGAGGATATAAAAAGTCCCTGGACGATTCTTTAACTAAATCTGTGATGTAAAGGTGTTGGAGGGCAGGATACATGGTTGTGCCCGTATCACATATATATATATATATTGTACAAACTTAACCTTTCCTGTGATGGCTAGACACAAGCTTATCGATTTTGTTGTCAAAGACAGATATATAGAGACGGGAAAGATAAAAAAGGATTAATTGGATGAGTATATCTATCGCGATGCTCATTTACTCAACCAAACGTGATTACTTGCAGATCACAACACAACTGAGTACAACGCATGGATAAAACTTGCCGTTTTATACTCCTACGGACGGCCATGTGGAATTTTGTATATGAGTTTTGCCCGCTTGTACTCATGTGCCACAGCCTTAGTATGATGATAGGACAAAGTAATGCTTTTCTAGTTTTTGATATTTAATGCTACCTTTCCTATCATGTCACAATTTCCTGTCTTTGAGTTTTATTTTCCCACACAAAACTGAAAGGGAATGGAGGCACCCGATAGTTATCCTTCTTTTCGGCAATTTTATTATCAGCGAATACAAAAGTAAAATTGCTTCCTCTTCTTCGAAGACAGGAGCAAATTTCTATCCTAGTTCACATATGCATGTATAAAAAGTTCAAGAATAGAACGCAAAAGAATTTGCTGTATATACATATGAGGATCGTCCAGAGGCCTATTTAATTTACGATCATGTCAGGTGAAAGTATCCTGTCTTTAACACATGTTCACTTTTATCCTGTTTTCTCATTTCATTACCTGGTTTGTTTGTGTGCGCACCTGATTTTTGGTCATTTTGTCAGTTTTACGACAATGACACGGGAAAGGTCCAAATATTAAAGTTTAAATATGGTTTTTACTTAAACAAACTTAAACGGCTTTTTATAATAAAAAGACGAGACCATAACGGCCCCTCTTTTCTAAATAAAACTAGGATTTTTATTTCCCAGAAGAAGAAGTAAATATAAATTGAAAAGTTTTTAAAGAAAGCCAAATAGTAGTAGATGAACGGAAAACTTACAGTAAAAAATCCACCTCTTTTTATTGCAGAGAGATGCTATATCGCTTTCCACTTATTATACTAGTATTGCTGCAAGCAAAAGAGAGGGGGATTTAAAATACGATTGGCACAAAATTGACGCTAACAAAATACTTTTGCTATTTTTGTAGTCACCCACACACACACATACACGCTCACAACACAAAACTATGCAAATTCATTTTGCTCGTTTTACTTCTCTTGATTTCCTTCCTCCTCCAACTTTTTCAACAACAGCAGCAGCATCGCGAATTTCGTGTGCTGCACAGTCAGCAGCAAGCATGCTTCTCTTTCACTTTCTCTCCTTTCCTCTGCTGCCAATGCGACTCTTTTTCGCTGCGGCTTTACACAAAATTGCTTTGCTTTTACTTTGTATTACGTTGCGTGTGTGTGTACAATGTACACTGTACGTACATGTATTAATGTATGAATGTATGTTTGTGTGCGACTCTTTTTTTTGAGAATTTCTTCATCTGCTCCTTCCTACTATTGCTGCTACGCTATTCGCTTATGTAAGCTAAACAACCACCTAAAGTTGGAAAGAGTTTGTCTGCTTCTGTATTCATGAATGCAGCTTTTTTTTTAAATTATATTCTCGGCTCCGTCCATACTATGTTATGTAGCGAGGTGAAGTGGCAGCAGCAGCAGCAGCAAAAAGTAGTTACTTGATACATTCTCGTTGCTTTTTACTAAACCAAAGATGTACATCACGCGAGAGTCTAGTATTTTACGTGTGCGTATAAAAAACTTTCAACAATTGTGCGATTTTAACCAACATAAAGTTTCCGTAATATATATGCACACACACACATGTCGGAATTCTTTAACAACATAAATTTATTTAAAAAATTGCCGCCAAATTGACTAAGCGTTCTTTTGTGGCTTGTTCTTTTAAACTTCTTAATTGAATTCGAATTTCTTTTCTTTGTAATTGTAATACATTCTTTATACATAAAAAATTTGAGTTGGCCAATCAAATTACTTCAAAAAATTTTTTTGAATACTTCTGGAATAACAATAATTTTGACAACATTATTATTCAAACTCGAGTCAAAGCTTTGATTTTTCACAAGTATTTTACAAGTGGATCGATCCTATAGACTGATTCAAAATAAGCAAACAAAAGAAAAATCAAATCAAACTTAAGCCGATCAGAAAATAAATAACAACAATAATATTATACATTTTCTCAGCCCGCGCATTGTGTAGTTTTATAAAATGTACCTATTATTCCATAGCTATATATACTTTGCCCTTTTCTACCCTCTCATTTTATTTATTTCCTCTCTCTCTCCCTCTTCCTCTAACAAAGCTACTCATGCATCTGCTCTCCTCACTCGGATGACTGGACTTGACTGATTTTGGAGTTGTATTTTTTTGTGTGTGCCTGTGAGCTACTTTTTCTCACTTCACGTGACTCAAACTTTCAGAAGACTGAGCGGCTTATTTTTTAGCACAAATATTTAATACCTTTTTCGGTGTTGTAAAAATGCACAATACATACATATGCATTGCGGTGCGTAGTAGTGTGAGGATATCTATTTACATTTATGTTTATTATGCATGTCGCCACTTCCTCTTCCTCAGCACCCAAACTAATTCTCCCACAATATAACTTACATTTCATGAGGATGCAGCACAGCAGAACAAGAGCGAACAAAAATGTATTACGTATCTTCTTTTATCCTAAACTCCTTTGGTAAAAGAAGAAGGCGTTGGGCAAGTACTTTGAAATTTTCAACAGTTTTTCTCTGCTGATCATCCTTTTCAATTGCAACAACCGACAGACTAGCGAGCAGGCCACCACTGCCACACTACATTTTGGAATCCCTTTCTCTTTTACTTATAACTTGAGCATTTGAACACAACACAAAGTTATGCAGTGGTGTGTGGTGGTGGTGTGAATGATGTCCCAAAGGAAACAACTTTTTTTCTTATAGAGAGAGCACGCGATGGACAGTGCGAAGAAGAAGTGAAGACAATCTCAAGGCACGGAAGAAACGTAAGCTGCTGCTGCTTCTGCTGCCTTCACCAAAGTATAAAGGGGAAAAGTACCTCTTGCAGACGATAAACAGCAGTGCAGCACCACCATATATATAGTCATGGACTTGGTCATCATCACCAACAAACACGACTGCCTTTAGTATTCAGCGAAAAATCACAAGTATCTGCATCAGCAGCAAAGCAAAAACAGAACAAGCGCAGAGCTGACGCTGCTCCTAAAAAAAATCATAATATCCGGTTTGAGAAAAAGAAGAGCTTTCATTTTACTCTTATTGCATAACTATTTTGTGTATATAGTTGTTCCCTTTACCATAATTTTTTCTTTCTTGTGTGTGCATCATCGGCATCATGCATCTATCTCCAAGAAGAAATTTTGGTTTGCTGGTGTGGTGAATGTGGTACTAAAATTGTGTGGAAAAAATAAGTAAAAGCTCGTAACTCTCTCTCTCTGCCTCCCTCACTTTCTAAGCAAAGTAGCAAACTCATTGCTTCACTCTCCCAGCCATACACTTTTGTTTCTCTTTTTCGCTCGTTCAAAAGCTTTTCTTTCTATTGTTTTTACTGAAAGATTACTCTTCTGGTATGGTTTTTGCTTCAAGTGCTACTATACTGCCACCACCACTGCTGCTACTGATGTTGCAGAATACCTTGTATTATTATTATTATTTCTTTATTATATATGCATTTCTAAAATGTATATACACAAAACAATGCCAATATGTACAGGTATATTGGACACACGTGTATACAAATCTTTCATTAAGACTTGTTTAGCTGCCTGTTGTCTGCCATTCTCTTTTTTTCATTTAAACTTTTTAGTTCACCGGAGCAAGCAATAAGTGAATCAAGAAGAGCAAATAAATCGGAGAGAAAGGAAAAGCGTGATGGCAAAATGCTACATGTTTATCTCTTGAACATATACATACAGCATAAGCAACCCATTAGTTTTCTCTCTATATACTAGAGTGATGTTAATAGATATTTGATTATTACTATTATTATTAGATTTTTTGTTCATGGCCATCAACCAATCTGCGTGGCTGATATATTGCGGCATTCATCCGCAAAGTTTTCATCTTATAATGTAAATACTTGCTAATATACCCGTAAAAAGTATATTACCGGAATATTCATTGATAACATTAGAAAAAATTGTAACATTTTTTGGAGGAAAATCGAAATATAAAAAAAAATTTGCTACACTATAAGCTACAAACTTGAGTTTTTTTCTCTTCAGTTGAGCAGTTATATGCCATGCCGTCATGCTGATACACTGATGGTGATGACGGTTCAGGTCTGTTAAACATAACAAAGCTTTTTTCCCTTTTTCCCGTCGTCTCAGTCAACTCAAGTCAACTCTCACTGCTAACTCTTGTTTAGCATGCAATCAAGAAAAAACAATGTACAACTATGAACACTGTTTATTTTCGTCGTACAGAAACTAGTATTAGCTGCAGCAGTGGCAATATTTCCCGCGTTTGTTCCTCCTCAAAAACACAAACACTCTCAGAGACTTGCTCCTTCCTACACAACACGACTACCCCAACTTCCTGAAGATATGAGGAACATATTTAAGAAGGAATGTACATATCTATAGCATGTAGCATTTAAAATATAAGGCCATTTATGATGTTTTATAGTAATATATCATGTTCATGGGGAAAGAAAAAAAAGGAGAGTTATGAAAACAAGTTGGTAACATGGGGAAAATGTTTCGCTTACTTGCCCTGTGCACACACAAAAGATTACAAGAAAAAACGTTACAGTTTTTTCAAACTATGGCGTTATTGCCGTTTTTCTCACACGTTTGTCGCTACTTACATGTCTTGAGACAAAGACAACAGCTGCTACTATACTATGCTGCAGTAATAGCAGTATATCTACTTTAGTTACCAGTAAAAAAGGGTGACTCTGTCTAACTCAAGAAAGACGACGCAATACAAGATAAAGTCTATTTTGCAGAGAAAGAGAGAGAAAAATGTGAGGTAACTTAAAGTACTACTATTACACGGAGAAAAAAATGTGCATGTCCATAATATGCATGGCATGCGTTGTCTTTTCTAATTTCATATTTCGTTATGCTATACGGTTCGTTGCATAATACAACGAAACAAGTTTTACTTATTTATAGCGCTTTATTACAAGAAAACCTATACCTAAATACCTAGATAGCTTAATGCATACAATATAAGGCAAAGATATAATAATGATAGCAAAAAAAAAACTTTCTGATGTTAACAGTCTGTATATAATATTATTTCGCTCTTGAATATTTCTGCATAATATTAGCATCAACTTTAAGTGGACAACGAGAAAAAATCCGCAGAATATATTGTACCCTTTTTTTTATGGAAAACCGCAACATGACGTGTATTGCGTAATAAGTAGAAAATGAAACACATACTTTGAGGCAGGTATAGTTTCCATAAGGTAACTTTTTTCTGATAACAACAACTATAGATGCAGACATGAAAGTTGTAATAAAAAAATGCAAAATAGATTTTGCTTGTACAATGTTGTAAACTGCTCAGTGTACAACAAAGCAGCAATACAAGGGTATTGCTGCGTCTTTGTATGTCCGTAGACCATTTATACCTAGTTACAAATAAATAAAATTACACATTTTATACGTAACAGGAATGTTGTCCTGAAAAAAATACGTGATGTCCCTTTCCGTTAGTAATTGTCCCTTGAGGGATAGTAAAAATGTGTATCCCTTTACACAAGCTTATTACATGTATATATAGCGTGGATAAGGATGACAGTTTGTGGTATATTTATTTTTTCCAAAATAGAATGAACACTTTTTTTTAACAATGATATATGACTCAACACAACAATGATAATTGCAAAGTTAACAGTGAAAGTTGGAGTGTCATGTAACATAAAAAAATAAAAGACGAAGAAACACTCCACCATACATATTTACACACACACACACACACACGATGAGAATGATGATAATGAGAATGGTGAAAATGAGAGAGAGAGAGAAGTAAAAATCCTTCTGAGGTTTCTCGCTTTCTTTCCAGCTACTTGGTTTGGCTGATGATGCCATCACCATCACCCAAGCATATTAGGTTTCCACATTAAAGAACATTGCACGTATATCTTCATCATTTTTCATTTCTCAGCTCTCATCTCAATGTGCCTTTCACATTTAAAAGTATATACATTCAACACATTAGTATATTATGTATAGTATTTACATAAGAAAGTATCTGGTTGCTTGTTCAGGTATTCCATTTATACGTACATACATAGGTACCCTAGTGTAAAAGAAAAGCAATCAGTGATGCAACTTTCGCAACCACCAAAAAAAGTTTCGCGTTGAGAGTGGTGGGAATCACGTAAACACTATAATGTACCAAAGCAAAAAAAAAGTGGCATGAAGAAAACTGGTGGTACTGAATATAAGTACGGCAAATAAAAAAAACAAGACCAACCAAGCCAAAGAGGTTTTTCCTTCCTTTTTTTATGTGTCGAAAGAAGTACTTTATTTGAAATACATATCTATTTTGTCTGTCTGTCTGACACCGGAATAACTCTGGATTATTTCTGCCGTAAACTATGAAACGGGATTCCTGTTCATGTTTTATTTCGCTACTTTTCTGAATCCATTTGCTAGTCATAATTTTTCTCTCATGTTATCTTTACTTTTCGTGCTCAGAACACTCAAGTAGAAGAAATGGCCTGTAATCTCAAATTCTTCCTTATCTATCTCAGTGCTTCCTGTATTTTTTTTCAATGTCCATCATCAAAATTGAGGAAAAGTGCCCTACGCTATATATGTAGCTATATATGCCTACATATATTTGTAATCTTTTCCCTTTTCATCTTTCATCGCATCAATGGGTCAGAGAAGAAGAGAACAGGAAGGATGGGATGATCGTAATCAGTAGGAGCAAAAGTTATTTCTTTTTTCCCAGTAGTAAATAGTCCAAGTGGTATGAGTAATCAATCACCAGTAATGTGATTGGAAAGAGGGTGCACTTAATGTTTTACTTTTATTACCTTCAAATGCAATTTTCAATTTTTGGACCAAGTTAAAGAAGAAAAAAAAACAAGAGGCTGTGTGAGTAAGAATGAGAAAGGGAAAGCTTGCACTTCTTCTGCTAAAATCGTAAATCTCTTGAGATGCTTATATTGCGTTTCTGTCTTAATGCACTGCACTACTTAATTTCATGTTTTAACAGCTTCCTTGTGCTTAAACAAATGTAATAAGAAAACGGGAAAGATATTTAATAGAATTTTTTCCCTGATTCTTCCAGATAAAAAGCTTAACTACCCACACCGTCTGACACTGCAGTAAAATGAAAATCTCATTATTTCCTGTTTTTGCAGTCATTAAGAAAGTTCACGTGCTCTATTTTGCCTATTTGTCTGCATTGTATTTTTATGTACTTTGTATACGCTCCAATTCCTGTTCTCATTTATTTGTAATCATACGACAAAAATCAACCCTTTCCACCTGCAACCTGTACCTGTGCTTATTTTGTACTTTATCACATAAAAGCAACACAAAACAAAAAAAGGCTTTATTACCTTCAAAACAAAGTACGGTGTTTTATTGTAGATTTTTCTTGTTGTGTTAGTCCCTTTAAGTGTATTGCCATAAATATTTTTGTTTTCTTTGTACTGTCACAGTCATCGTCATCATAGTCGTCGGATCCTCTTTCGTGGCTTATGCTCTTTTCAAAGTTGCCCAGAGTCAGACAAATGCTGAAAACTATACAGTAAGTTACCATGTTTGATGAAGAGCTATTGTGACATATATGTACTATCCTATGCTTTATTTTTTCCGTCCCTCTCCACCTTTTTACACTATTTGCTTAACGTATGTTGACCATGTCGTGCCATTCTCACTCATCATTCTCCACTTTCTAGTTTCTGCATATACAAACTGAGACATTATACACAACAAAATCGTCATCATACAGACACACACAACGGGCTATTTATTTTCAGTATATGTACATACATTTTAGCGTTGCGTGACCAAATTAAAAATAACTTTGTCAAGCTTGCACATTACATATGTACACATATATATTCCCTGGGTATGCAAAAATTTATCTAATAAACTCCAACAAAAGAAAAATACAGCATTACAAAAGAAAACTTGAGAAAAAGTAATATGTGAATAATAGACTTTCTAGTTGTTGCAGAAATAAATTATTATCAAGTTGACGAATTTACTTTTTTTCTACAATTTCACATAACTTTTGGTTTTTCTTGAAAGAAAAAAACTGGAACAAATTATCAAATCATCTTGGCAAAATAAAGCCACCGTTTGGTGATGTTGTGCAGTGTTTTATGCTATGTTTCTTGGTGTAATGTTCTCTGTGAACGCTCCCAAGAATCTGAATTCTAAAAAAATTGCAAAATAAAATGACATCACGTTTGCTAAAGGGGAAAAACCAGCGAGTAGTTGGATAACAACCAGCAGGAATACAATGACTTGCTCCATCGCGGAATTTTTTTTATTCAAAAGGCAAGAGGAAAAAGCAGTTCATTTCATTGCCTTTTTTTATGAAAGGCATAGGACATGAGTTATTACCGTAATTTGTAAAAAAGACACGGGACGTACATAGTACTATGTACAATATGCGATGTACTAAACTACAAGAATGGAATTCCCTCTTGGAACGCAGCAGCAGCAGCAGTTGACTCATTGATCATGATGATGATCACGATGCAGATGGTTTTTTCTTATACAATTTGATAAGTGATAAGGGATGCTGAATATTTTTAGAAACATGGAACCCTCTGGAACTACAAGTTTTGTTCCGATCCAATGCTGCATGGCGATGTGAAGTAAATTAAATAAATGTATTTGTCTTTGAATGTCTATATTAAATGATAGTCTTAAGTCTTAGCACGAACTATTATGCTGGCTTTTCTGCTGAGAATGGTAAATTAGGAATCCCAAAAACCATTTTTTATGAAGAGCAAAAAAAAAAACATCCTTGGGTCTGTCTTGAAAGAGGACCTCAAAAACTACTACTTCTACTACTACTTGTTTTAAATGGAATCAACGGGGTTTTCATGTATTTTATGCTGATCAAATGCGTATACATTTATTCGGCCCTTTTGTCCCTCTTCTCTCTTTTATGTCTCTCTGCTAAAATAATATATTATTGATAACAAATCGACGACGCGCCTGGGGAAAGTGCTATTATTATCCATGTACCAGAAGAGAAAAATCTACTACTAGCTAGACAATCGAATGATTTTTATGACGACATTGGTATGTATTTTGTATGTGCTGCTGTGCATGGTTCATTACAGCTTCCCAATTTTTTTTTTCATAAAAAAGAAACTAAAGTAAATAAAAACCCAAAGAAAATAGGGGAACTAGAACAGCATATATATGGTTATAACTTGGTATAAAACGTTGGTGGTGTTGGCCGTGGTGGGTTTTTAAGTAAAAGTGGATGAAGTGGATAAGCAGGTAGGTACACAATATTTGGTGAAAGTGGTAGTTTAGCAGTACGAGCCAAGAAAATGTCTAGAGCAGAGTACTTTTTTTTAGTAGAGACGACAGGCAGGACAGAGGGGGAAAGGGAGAAATATACATAAAGTTAACTTGACTTGGTTGGTGAGCTGCAATATCATGAATATTGCAAAAGAAAATCCATCTTTTCTTTTATATCTATATCTAGCCATCTGTCTGTCTTCTGGTTCCGTTGTTCCTTTGTCTCCTATTTTTTTCTTACTCTTCACTACTCCTGCAAGCAGTTGAGTTGAGTACAGTCACCAAAAAAAAGATGGAAACAAGTCAAGTCAAAATTTACTCTAGATCTTATTTTTTTTGCTACTCAAGAACGTGTTTCTTTTGAAAAAATAGCACAAAACTTGGATACTTACCATTACCACATTACCATATTATGCCATGCCATCACACAAAATGGAATGCCACAAAATTGCTACTCCATACCATAACCATATTCTCTCAACTCATGCAGTTCCTCTGGATTATTAAACCAAACTGTTTTGTAACGACGAGACAATATTGTAGAAATAAGAATAGGAAATAATAGGGAAATCGCTGGAGATATATCACTGATGCTGCTGCGTTTTTGTTGTGTGTTGTGAAAGAAAATAGGAAAAAAGATCATCTACATAAAGTACAATAATGTGCATTTGTACCGACCAGCAACAAGAGAGGACAAAGATGTGGACATTTTCGGAGTACAATGCCATATATGCGGTAATAATGAAAGGAGGAAAACAGTCAGGAGTCAGGACTCACGACGACACACAAAAACTGTGTTCTTCTTGTTGCTATTGTTGTTTCATTCAAATCCGCATATATGTTTTTTTTTCCTTTGGTTTTGTGAACTACATTTTTTTAATTTTCACGAGACGATTCGAAACGAAAAACCTTCTCTGGATTTTGCGTAAATCGTCCCAACTTGCAGCAATGTTGACTATAAATCTAGCTACACATATATTTTTTGCATCGCTATTTGACTCTAAATGTCTTGAATACCTATATGATATTATCCACATATTCATAAAAATGTATTTTAGGCTGTGTTAATGTTGGTATTATATTTCTATCTACGTTGCTGTTGTGGATCTTCAATAATGAACCTTGCCTAGGCACATGAGACAGTTGAGCAAAAAAGAGTTGGAAAGTATTAGTTCGCAACTTAAATCACACTTAATGCCCAGGCTTCTGAATTAGAAATGCTTTACTTTCACTTTATCTTCCTTATCTCTTTTCGCGTTAGAATTACATGCTACATTTTCAGCAAAACTCGCGAAATTTCTGGGTGCATAAAACAGACATACACAACTATGTTATATGGTGTATGGTGTACATGTTTGCAAAATGTACCTAGTCCTTTCCAAGTTGTTAATGTGTTTTTAGTTTGAGGAGGGGGAAATGGAATTTGCGTGGATTTAAAATTCCATCCCTTTTCCTTTTCATAAAGGAAGATAGAAACTGCTGACTTGACTATAAGAAGAAATGGTAGGAATGAAATGAGAAGTCGTTTCTCTTAAAATAGAAGGATTTTTCTGCACTTTTTTTGGGTAAAAAAAGAAAACTTCTTTTCACATGACATCACACATAAGATACCATCTAAATAAATAACTAAATATGTAACGAGAAAATAGGAATTTGAGCTAAAGAAGGGAATTAAATAGACAGGTTTTTCATATTAACGTCAGGGTGCATAACAATATGCATATATTTTCTCGTTTTCTCACCACCACATCACATACAGGATATTTTATGCCAGAGTGCCAAGTACATTTTATGGGTCGATATGCATATTACTGTCAATAATTAAGCGGCTTACGTTTTCATGATGCATCAATATGCATAGTTCAATTCTATCGAGGTCTTCCCAAAAAATATATATGATTTTAGTGGAGAAATGGAAATGACGAAAGAATTACTAAAGAAGCATTATGAAAGGTAGCCACAAGCCACAACTTTCTTTTGCAGACGTAAAGACAAAAGTGAGATAAGATAGTGGAATCCAAAATTATTCTCTTCATTTCAACCTGTATAAATGCATAAACAGTCTAATTTTTTTTATAAGTTTGACGAGGGAACAAAGAGATTTTTGAATTTCTGTAATTTTCTTCGTGTGGAATGCAGGAGCCGGCGAATCTTATTTTGCGTCTCATCCTGTTGAACCGGGTCAGAGCGACAAATCTGACGATATATTTTTAACATAAAAAAATGTTTTGTCCATATCATCATAATATACTACAATTAAGGTGTTTTGTAATTTTTTGTATTTTACTTTGTTTAACGTACCGGTTGATGAAGCCAAACAAATGACGACGATGAAACTGGTAAATTTTCCCGGGAATTAATGAGCCTCAGTGGACCACATTCCAACTTGAGCTGCTCTATAAATTGACTATCATCTTTGATCCACGGATCCTTCCATATCTCTAGTAATGTTGGTCGGTTTTCTGGGAAAACTGTTAGCAATTTTCGGATCAAGTTACTGCTTTTTTTGCTAAAGTAGTGGGTTACTTGAAAGCGGCCACACTAGGAAATAAATAAGCAAGACTTTATTTTGTAATTTGCACAGAGAACAATTTAAAACCCAGCATCAACAAAAGCAGACTTTTACTTGGATATCGTACCAAAATCTGAGCTCTAACTTCTTGATGATTTCGGGACCAAAAAGGCTGCCTATTACTCAATATGACATACAGATTTACTCCAAGGGACCAGATGTCTGCTTTCATCCCACAGTATGGTCTACCAGAAATAACTTCTGGAGCACCGTATGCTAGCGATCCTAAAAACAAAATATAAATATTCACATCATGTAAAAAAGACAATCATAAACATGCAAACATTATTTTATTTTTAGAAATTACCACAATAAGTAGAGAAAAGATGACTTCGACTTTGTGGAATTTTCGATGAAAACCCAAAGTCGCACAGCTTTATTCTCATGTTCCCCGCAAGCAAAATGTTTTCCTGCTCTTTCACCATACAATGCAGACAAGGGTAAGAACAGAAGGTATGAAAAAAAAAACAAGTTTTGTTGTTAAAAATTGTATCACGCAAAAACACTCAAATTCCATCCTTCATTATTACCCAACTTTCATGTAAGTTTTATTTCGTCATGAGATTGAGAGAGATTGTTGCATTAAAGCTTTTGGCTACAAACAAACTACGTGTTATTCTGTATAATGTACAAGTTGAGTTGAATTTAGAAATACTTACAGGTTTAATATCCCGATGTACGATACCCATGTGGTGAAGGTAGGTAATGGCAGACAGTAGTTGTATAAATATTTTCCGTCCTTTTGTTTCAGACATTGGTTTTGTCAACTTCACTGCGAAATAGTAAAGGTTGGACAAAATCAGTAAAATTAATAAATTGGAATTGACATGTATGTGGCATGGGCGTGGACGAACGGAAAATCCAATTTAATGAGTGTTGTAATTCAGTGGGAAAGACATGAACTCCTCATTTCCACTCATTAGTAAAACTTTATTACGGTGATATGATATGATTGATTATAAAATACTAGGATGTGATGTGTGGGAGTGAAAACCTGAAAGAATGAAGTTCTTATATACTACTCACCCAAATACTCATACAAGTCGGTGTAAGCATATTCCATGACCATGTATATTTTTGTGCTGGTGTAAAAGGCAGAGTATAATTTGCAAATGCAAGGATGAGAGACAGAGGCTAGTGTTTCTATCTCGAGTATGACACGCGGAAATTCTCTTTCCTATTTTTCAAATGTACGAATACGTATTAATTTCAATCATTTCGTTCGATGCAGTAACTAACATATGTACGTATTTTAATTTGTTTTACCCGAATTTTGCATTTATCAAGAATCTTAACAGCATACTCGTCCCCGGTTCCTTTATGAATTGCCTTTCTGACCTTTGAAAATCCACCTTTGCCAATTACCTCATGAAAATGGAAGTATTCCTCGATAGGTTTACCCCGGTCATCATGGTGGGACACTTGGGACAGCCGCTCCTGATGGTCACTTCGTACAGGTCCCATTGGAATTCTAGGCAGATCTCCGGCCCCCTCATTGATTTTATTGGAGTTCATTGTGAATGATGGGATGGATTTTAAATTTATTTGATTTATTTATAGATTTTATTGTGTATATTCCATTTTATTTTACGGAAATTTGGACCTGTAATTGATGCGATTTTATGCATCCAAAGAAAGCCAGGGGTAAAGACAATGCTTCCCTCCCAATTTGCCTTCCATGCTTATCTGACTTCCAAAATAATCTGGAATCAGTGGATTTGGGTGGAATTGCTAATAGTTACATTGAGGGAAGAGGGAAACTTTAAGGTATAGCCATTGCCGCTCTCTGACCCAACCCACCAAGAGTAATACAAAATATTACACATTTCAAATTCATTATAAACTACTAAGACTGCGTTTTTTCAGCTTTACTATCACGTTTTGTTCACATATTAATTTTTATATAACTATTTTTACTTAGCTTGCACATAATAAGATTTTTTTTAAATATATTGTTAGAACATTTTTTGGGAGTTGAATCACAATTCATTTGATTTCAAATAGTATATTGTTATTATATTCTTGAGACTAGAACTAATATTGACATGATGATAGTCATCTAACGGAATTGTGGGCAAAATGCACACATTCGAAATTGCCCCTTCTACTGAAGTACATCATACATTAGTCATAAAACTGGGAAATATTGGAATGTAAACACAAAATACGGCTTATCACTCAAAAGAAAAAGACTATGTATGGTCATGCAGTAGTTTTCACTTTTTTTTCACTAAACCAACTCATTATACACATTATGATACATTAGGATTATTATCAAGATTTGTTATAGAACAGGAAATCAAGACTTTTTATATGAACATATTGCCGTATTTGTAATTAATAAAATAACCGCATTATTTTCTCTTATTATTACACGTAAAGTACTCCACGAAAAGAAACAATAAGTACAAACTTTAGAGCTAGTTTAAAGTTGTTTCTGAACTTCTACCATATCAATATCTACCTTGTAATATACATAGGGATAGTATTCTGCTTGACCAAACACCAGTCCTGGCATATCCATTGGCTGAAAATTTAAATATTTTTTATTTTTGTAAACCGAATTTTTAAATTGAAAGTGCATATGAATTCAAATTTATTCTACACATTTACCTCTTGGTATTTGGAACCTGATCCCAAACTGGAATCAAGATGGGAGTACAAATTTTCAAGGACTTCTCGCAGGCGTTTCATGGATTTTTTGTTGGGATGCATGAGCACGGCTTGGAAATTTACAGGAAGACCGTATCTGAAACACAAGGTATTTATTCATTTACATTAACAACAACTACATTTGTTTAATTTGTTTTATAACACACACGCCAAATCACGATAAAAAATAAAAACCAAACTTGCAATATAAAATCATTTCATCCAGAACAGAAATATTAAATGCGCAAATATAATTAAATGCGTTACTTGTGTTCTCTGCAGTGGTATTTGAAATCTTCAACCACCTTACGGAACAAGGTAACTGTAAAAAGACCATGTTCCTGATCTTGGAAAATCAGCTTGCTGGATCTTGGTACAACCATGTCTGTTAACTTTTCATATTTCATTTCCCAATCGTGGAAATTCATTCTACGCAAATAAATTAAACACAAAATAAACATTTTATGCTGACAACTGAACACGACAATGAACATGGCTGTACTGTACTATACTGGTTTTACATACTTTTGGACAACAACCACCAACGTGACCAGGTACTCAGAATCCAGCACAAAGTGTTCTTTCTTTACAATATCCGCCAGATTTCTTGTGATTAAACTTCCACTAAGGAACGGAAAAGGGTTTATTATTTCAATATTGCATACATTTTAATATTAATTTTAAGAAATAATTTTTTACCATCAACTTTGGGTTTGCATGTAACTTACGTTTGTTTTTTCTCAAGATTTTGCAGCGATCCCTTGAGATTATTGTATGTGCTTGACTTTGTTTTCAGATCCGCTTCAATGTGCCCAATCTGCTTGCCCATAATTTCTGATAAGTTTCTCAGAGACAACTTCAACGGATATTTTGCAGCGTCCCACTGAAATTTGGTTACGTACGATGAGAGTTCCACTGCAATCAGAAGATCAATATTACAACTACTGAATATCTCACAACTAGTCAATGTTGTACAAATTAAAATAAAATGGCATACTGTTATTGGCCAGCAAATTTTCTGCTAATTTATCCCGTTGATCTTCCAGGACTTCCTTCAAATAATTGGCTATCTTTCTCGTAACGGTTTCAACGTACGTATCCAGTTTTCCAAGGTCATCCGAAAGACCTACAAGCTGGTCAAGAGTGCCCACCTAGAAATATAAAATACATAAATATGCATAAGGAATTGCTTGTATACCACTCCTTAATTTTTTAAATGATATTTTTCACGGAAATTTAACTACCTTTAAGTCCGGAATGGGAAACTTGAAATTCTGCGATAAACTGTTCTGTTTACATGAAGCATTATTCAGCACCTCGTATGCCTGGGCAGGTGTCTTGTCCCCAGGAATAGAGATTAACCAATATTCGCTCGACATGTTGATGCCCTTTTAAATAATTAGTTTAATTTCTTCACCAAAACAATTCACAATTTTGCAAAAATAATCAGACGTGGTAATTCGAAATTGATTTTTATAGATTTGATCTAATTGGATCCCCTTTCTAGAACTATTCACAGGTCCAAAAAGTGAAGCTATCTCTTTTGCTAAATGCAAATATTATAATATAACAATATCAAAGCGGGCACTGCCCTAAAACAACACAGTAAGTGAATACACAGCACTACACACACACACTTGTTTCTTACTTAATACTTGACTTAACGAGGATTCTCCAATGATGCTCCTGTGATTTGATTATAAACCAAAGTTCTCTTATATGATTGCTATCCTTAATATTTATCTATCTCATTTCGTTACACAGAGCAGTAGAGCGAATACATTTAAATAAATAATCTATCTGTGTTTGCCTCTTTACGACGACTCTGCCTGTCTGTGTCTCTCAGTGTTGAGAAATTATGATTGAAAGGTAATACAATTGTAGAAAATAGTCAAGTTTAATGCAGTATTTATGCCTTTTTGAGGTAAGTACGTCCATATGATCAACATCACCAACAAGACCAAGTTTATCTGTTTGTTCAAAAACTACTACATTTACGAACACCTACTCTCTGATTTGATTTGCTGTTTCTCTGGCTGGATATTTGCTATATGTATCTCACAATCTCAACCTTAAAGCATCTGCTTTGCGTTTTTGTATGGAAAAAAAGGAATACACCCAAAATTTGCTCTTAATGGGGTCCTACATTTACGACGTTACACAACTTTTACATCTTTTAAACCCGAATGAAAATGATTTAGCTTTAAATAATATCTTTACAACTGCATAATGACCAAATTTCAGATAGATTAACTACATCAAATCATCATTAACAATCAGAATAATATCTTTATCTGTGGACGTTCCCGATTCCATCTGACATTGTTATTTGGTTGGGTGCATGCATATGTATGTACGTGTATCGAATACAACACGCTTTTATTGTATGAAAAAGGCATACATTCAACATTCAATGTAGGATCGTATTATTTTTACGTACTACTACTGACCTTAGCTTGGACGACGGGCGATGTTGTGGAACAACTCTCACTACTCTCACATTGTCCCATTTCTTCTTCGATTTTGTTGGCTTGTTGAAAAAGAAACAAGTTGATACTGCGGGAAATTCTTAAAAGTAACTCACATGAAACAAAATACACATCCACATGAGAGAGTGCGCCAGAGCTGGGCAGGACACCAATTGATGAGATTAACTATAGTGTAGTATGGACACAAGGTTGTCTGTCCGTCCATCTGAGAGCACGATATCATTAGAACAACGATGAACTCTTATATCTTCATATTTGGTACACATGCACCTTAGATAACTTAGAACCCTATTGATTTTCAGCCCTCCATTTCATCCCCCGGGGGAGTTATGGAGGAAACTAATTTTGTTACCTTTAACCAATAGCAAGTCAGCTACGTATTTACATTTACTACAGCTTTATTGAATGGGCCACCAAATACCAATAATGCAGTGGAACACTGATGGGACACCGGTGTCCCAGTCTAGACATCACACACCGATGTGCCCAGCTCTGGATTGTACTGACTTCAGTCAGTTCAAACTCAGACTTCAGACAGGAACGAGCAGGTGATCTACACAACTACACGGAAACTTTTTAACAGAAAAAAAATTTGAAACGACTATTAGTTTTAAAATATACTTCGTTAGTAACGTGTAGTTAGTTAGAAAGTTAAAATACACGTCAATGTCATATTCAAGTAAAAAGAAAAGGTGGGAGGAGGAAGAGGATGGGGATAGAATACCAAGATCTAATCGGTCTGCCCCCCATAATGGATATCGTGTCCGGGAAATGGAAGTTTCAGAGGTGAAAGAAGCACAATAGCAAACTTTTTATTTTCACGAACATATAAATGAAAAGTAAACAGTTTTCATACCTTGATTTTATTTGAAGATTCCAGAGCATATTATTGAAAATATGAGACGAATCAAACCCAAACAATCAAACTGTGATGTAGATGGGTTAACGTTGGAACGTATTCAAGAAGCAGCTTCTAGCAGTGACGGTGGAATATGGATTTTGAAGTGTCCCAAAGACGTATGTGACACTAAAATGTGTACTTTTCCCGGAAAAAATATTAAATCAATCAGCAAGGGTAATCGTGATGTTTTCCATATTTCATGTTAGGTAAAATTATCCAGTTTGCTTTCTGGTAAAAAGTTGTCTTTGGATGGAGGAAGTTGCGTTTTGAATAGCAACGAAGATGACGATGACACCGCTCAGCTGACACAGTTTGTACCATCATCAGATTCGTTAGGAATCAACATTAAAGACAGACAGTATGAAGCAAGCACGGTTGTAAACGAAGAGAATAAAGCTGGGACCATGCTAATAATACCTGATGCCAATCAGTTTAATTTAGGTACTCAGTTTTTAATAATAAAAAGATGTACTTTGGTGGATCAAAATCTTAATAATTGTAATGTACCATAAAAATACGGTTATCATTTCTTTTGGTTTAGTTACAGTTCCGGTTCAAGGACACATTGTAATTCGCGAGTGTGTTGAGAATCTACAGCTACCCGAAATTAAAATTCCGAAAACGAAACCCAGAAAACTGCCCAAGGGGATCAAGGAGCGTCATCCAGTGTATGGATCGGATTTTACACAAATTCTGGAGGAAATGGAATCTTCATCAAAAAAGAAAAGAAAAAAGTCAAAGTCTTATGAACCAGACACAACAAACGTACGTGAACACTCGAATGGATTCACTTTTGCACAAAACGAATGGGAAAAAATCATCCCGAAAGTAGAAATTGAGAGCGACAATGATGCTGAACACGCCCATATTAAACGGAACGGATATTCGAATTCATTCGAAGAGAGCAGCTCAAGCGGAAAAAAGAAATCGAAAAAGCGGAAACGACACGAGCTAGAAGAATCGTGGGAAGATTTAAATAACACAATTTTATTGAAAGACTGTGAACCAGTGCGTAAAAAGTCAAAAAAGTCGAAGCACAAGTATCACGATTAATAAAGCTACGATTGTTATAAACGAAATAATTATATATATATCTATACTTACTATCAGGAATGATATGTTTTTAAATGTTCGCTGTTTTTATCTCGTTACATACTAATAATACAGTTAAAACTTAAAACATATACTACCTTACAAAAAATCATTGTTATTTGTTTGCTACACAATTACGCATTTACTTTTAGCGCGCTGAAGAGGTTTGTTGTCCTCAGGACAGCAACAGGGGTTTGGACTTCTAAACTTGTCGCGCGATGGTCTTCTAGGGCATATTATTTGGTTGCTGGAAACACTAGGTTGATACCTGGCGGCTCGGCCTGTGACCATTTTGACCGGAGTTGTTCCTGAATCTTCCTGAGCGGAACCGGAATCTTTCATAACAAAATCTAACGGAAGCCATGCACTGTGCTGATCGTCAGAATAATAAGGTTCAAATGTCTGGGTAGCGGCTTCTATTTCTGGATACGTTGCAAGCTGTGACGTGACCGAAAAACTTCGCACGGGTCGCTTATGAAAGAAACTGTGCGAATCAGGGATCTTCGTGTTTGATGTTGATTTATCAAATATTAGTGACTTTTCGGTTAAAGAGTCGATAGAATCTCCAATCATCTCTCTTGACACGGCGAGATAAAGGTCGGATAAATCTATGCAAGGATTCACCTGTATGAACCTACTTGTAACCTCAATTACTTCGTACTCCACGCCGTCTTCATGTTGCTGATCATATGAAGATTTTCGGTGCAAACCTGCAAGAAATTATGGAACACACTATCGATAAACTCCCTATTTTCATGTTTCATTTATGCCATGCCGTACTTTGCGTAATACACTAAAAATATTTGGTAAAGGTGAGCTCACCTTGATAACTTCGACCTCGTTTTTTCTCGTACCATTCCTTTAGCTTTGCAGTTAGAAGAATAAGTGGTAGAGTTAGGAGAACTGCGGTAAGCATGATGATGGAGAATACCAACATTGGGGTATAGTTTTCTACAAACGCTGAAACAAAAAATACCAACATGTTTTATTGTGTACTTAAATATCCATCTTGATCTTTCGTACTTAAAAGATTTTTTTTTAAATCATTTGCCTACATACGTTTTAAAGCATCTGCCATTATTGTGTTGAATGAACATCATTTTAGGTTTGTAAAAAAATTCTAGACTGACATTGCTGCGTTCTTTTACTGTAAAGTTTATCTTTCAACTTTTTGGGGACATTTGACATGTCAAGCCAAAGCAACTTTTATACAAAGAGATTGGATGGTAAGAACAGATATTGAAACAAAAAATACCAACATGTTTTATTGTGTACTTAAATATCCATCTTGATCTTTCGTACTTAAAAGATTTTTTTTAAATCATTTGCCTACATACGTTTTAAAGCATCTGCCATTATTGTGTTGAATGAACAACATGTCAAGCCAAAGCAACTTTTATACAAAGAGATTGGATGGTAAGAACAGATAAGAGAACTGCTATTGTTGAGTTTTTTTTCAAAAATTGAAGATAGCTCGAAAAAGTTTTCAAGAGGTGAACATGACTACGACTGCGTACATTTTTAACGTTGTGTGCTTGGTGATCAGAGGACTGAGCTGTCAAACTGACCATGCATTTGAAAGTACGTCATAGTCATAATAATAATACAAATTGTATGATACAATACATGACGAATGATAAAATCGTTCGTGTAATTTTAGGATCTGGCCAATAAAGTATCTCTATTTATTTAAGTAGTTTCATTCATTATTACTAGTATAGACTCTAAAGCACAAGCACTGTTCATAATCTTATGTAAAAACTATAATTAAGCACAGTACTATTTACAATGAAATATGGGACATAATTCAAGCACTCTTTTTTTAATCCGTCTACCATAAAAATCTCCACCAGCTTTTTTGTTTTTTAGGATATTCAACACGATCATTGTCTGCAGAGAATGTCCTTGTTCTCGGACATGCTTGATCATAACAACAGTTGGGTTCTTGAAGTTGAAATCTTGTTTGAGATGATGTGCCTGTGCAGATGCGCGTATCATTATACTCAAAACCTTGACTTTGCAGGTCTTGAAGTTGTTTATCGTAATAGGCATTTTGTGAGAGAGGACACGCTAGTTGAGGTCGGGGTCTATCAACCCTAAGAAAATTATTAGGAGTTTCAGTTCGCTCTGTAATCATAGGTAGGTTTGATTTATAGTACGGTTCTCGCCAAGGAGGTTTGGGATCCGGTCCAAAGTACCGTGCTTGTTGTGCCTGTGGGGGTTGTGCTAATGATCTCTTTGCTGGAGAAAGTTTCTTAACATGTAGTTGTGGAAAAGGTTTGGGGGGCGTATAGGCTCTCAAGTGCCCTGTTTGTTGTCGCTGCGGAGATACTGCTGCTGGTTTCTGCAGCGGAGCAAGTGTCGAGGGTGCTTGTTGTCGCTGCGGAGATGCTGCTGCTGGTTTCTGTAGCGGAGGCGGTTTATAAACAGGTAGTTGTTGAGAACGTGGTTTGGGGTGTGTATCCGCTGCAATGTCGGGTGTTTGTTGTCTCTGCGGAGTTGCTGCTGCTGGTTTCTGTAGCGGCGAAAGTGTTGAGGGTGTTTGTTGTCGCTGAGGCGGAGATGCTGGTTTTTGTAGCGGAGAAAGTGTGGAGGGTGCTTGTTGTCGCTGCGGGGATGCTGCTGTTGGTTTCTGTAGCGGAGAAAGTGTGGAGGGTGTTTGTTGTCGCTGCGGAGAAGCTGCTGCTGGTTTCTGTAGTGAAGAATGTGTGGAGGGTGCTTGTTGTTTCTGCGGGGGTGATGCTGCTGGTTTCTGTAGTGAAGAATGCGTGGAGGGTGCTTGTTGTCGCTGCGGGGGTGATCCTTCTGGTTTCTG
>JAHZNC010005698.1:0-14694 GCA_027744095.1 Zhuqinia jingwanae | reverse complement strand
AATCATACATATTATTAGAATAGAATATTATGTACAGCAAAATTTGTATAAGAGTATTTATACCCTGTTACATGAATAGAGTATAAAGTGCATTGTACATTAGACACTATTGATTAATGGCAACACGCACGTCGATAATACGCAACAACGCAACTGCCACGAACCAGTGCCACATTGTACACAATTTGTGCGCGTTGCATCGATAAAAGCATTAAAAGCTGTATGTTGTGAAAGTAAAACTTCCTTTAAACTACTTGAACGTCAAACAGGACACCCTGTTCAATGGCCTCTTCCCTTTTTTGTACAAGAGAAAACAGAAGCAAAACGTGCGTTTTAGGCATGCACATTATGACTAACTGGTGAGGGTTTCAATTAAACAATGTTTTTACCTGGAAGAACTTGATGCGGAGTTTGGTGAGCTACTAGCCGTCTTCCGTGAACTAATGGTAAATTTTTGAGGAATTAGTCCATAATACTTGTTTATCATAAGTATATCTGGAACTTTGGATTTTGTTGATGTCATGATGCTCTTATTGCAGACAATCTCATTTGAAAAACTTGCGAAATTCAAATTACTGTTTTTACTGTTATTTTTACAATTTGTGTTTTCCACCTCTGGATTATTAGCAGTGCTAAGAGCGGTTAGAGTTTTTGCCGTTAACACCAACTCAGAGCTATACGAAATCAATGGATGATCAAACAATAAATTATCACCTCCATCATCACTTTTCATTGTATTTATACAATTTTCAGAGGATTCTTTTGTCGAGTAAAGGTTTTCAATGGATGGGAAAAGCATAACACTTTTACACAAGCGTCCACTTGAATTTCCATAAAAGTAAGGGTTTTCACTTTATTTTTCCAGTTTGATTGCACTTCACTGGTTTGTTTGTGTAATGCTTGAAGTAATATGCAATTGGTCAAAGAATTCTATATAAAAATGGGCATTTTCTGATTTATAAAAATATTTTTCCTGAATTTGTAGTATAAACTATTATTCTAGATTACAGCAAAAGGAACGTAAAAAACGAGACTGGATGTCTTTTCCTGTTTACTTACTGAACGGAAAAAGGGGAAAGCAGTGTTAAAGGAAAGCAATGTCCAGGAAAAACATGGTTCTTTTGTTAGCTCGAGAGAAGTACGTGCTTTAAGATGGCTAGCACGGAACTGAACAACATAGATAATTTGTTGGTGGTTGGTGTTGTGAATGTTGTGATTCTCAGCATAAAGCTCAAGAAAGTAGATTTTGTCCCTGTCCCATTACACATTTCCCTTCCTTTTTTTCTACATACCAATTGACATTGATTATTTGTTTGTTTGTTTGCGTTATAATGTGATATGTCGTGTAAAAAAAATATTATGCATATAGGTGCAGTTAATGTTGCAGACACATTGAGCCTAACACAGAGCTGGTTTTTAATATTTTTCTGTTAACTTTGTAAGAACGAATAAAAGGCTGATTCATCTCTACTGAAATCAGAACTTTTGCTATTAGTCACTAGTCAGTAGTAGAGTAGACAAAAATGAACTTATTATAATAGCGTTTGCACAAAATGTAGCTTACAATGTACGTATATGTAATTCTCTAGATTCCATTCTGACATGCGTTTGATAATGTGGCGGAGTGGATGGCAAAATGTGCATATTATTTTATTTCTTGAGAAAACAGTAATTGCAAAAGTACGTGGAGACAGTCTATTTTGTGGTTGCGACTCTGACTAATAAAAAGAAGGTTAATCGGAGAAAAAAAAACAAAAAAAAAACTCAAAGTGCTCAAATGCAACTTAATAAACTGTTCTGTGCAAAGGCTTAAAATGAAAATAACATTATGATAAAATCAATCATCTTTATTTATTTTATAACAGAAGCCGCACAACACCCCAAACTATTTACTAGTTACCCGGTCATTTTTTGATTGTATTGCACTGGTGCTCCGAGGTTTGCGAACAAGCCAAAGCTAAAGCTACACTGCAGATGTACTACATTTATTCTTTCAGCTGCAAAAAAAAATCATTGAAATTGACATTGAATGAATTTTGCTGCCTGCCGCCGTAGGGTAGGATTGTAAGTTACAACTTGCAACTTTTTCACCTTGGAATGTTCTTCGATATGAATGGAGAATGGTGAGTTGGCGATACATGATAACAAGGTAGCACCTTGAAGGTACTGAATGAAGGATACATCCATGAAGTATAAGAGGTAGGTCATGATGCTCTATGGAAACGCTCTGCTGGGGACGAAGTTCTCCTCCATCGGAAAAATCCTCCATCAACGGCAAATTTCATTCCAGCAACTTCTAAAAAGTCAAACAGATAAAAAAAATCTATTCGCGCAAATTCCCTAATTACTTAATCGAATAACGATTTGATACAGGTTCCTCCTTCAGTTGTAATTGCAACCCCTCCCCACTTGTCCATACTGACCTATATATGTTTTTATTCGCAAGTCCAGTCAGTTTAACTTGAAATTGCGTATTATGAAATTGGTTGGAGTTATTTGGTGGCTACATTAAAAATACAAGTAACAATGAACCGAACTTTCATGCGTAGTGTTGCTGTATAGTGTAATTTAATTTATGTCATCCCGTTGGTTGTAAATTAGTTATTATGAAGGTTATGAATGAATATAGAGAGATGAGTGGGGCATTAAGAGACTGAAAACAGTCTAACTTTCGGGATACATTGGCGAAAACCAGAAGTTCAATCCATTCGATTCAATGAATTATCGTACAGGAAAACGATAGCTCAATGTAAATCGTTATTACAGCTTAAATATCCAAGACTAGTGCGACGCATTTTAAACGTATCATGTCTAAACCTGCGATGAAAGTCACAAATGCATTAAAATTGTCGGTTGTAATTTATTTAGTATCCGTTTCCTTTGTGTCAACATTGTGTTAAAAAAATCTGGATTTAAGGCATATTCTTAAACGGTAAACACCCCACGACATTACAAAATGAATCAAAAAGACTCCAATCATGGCACCAACGCATGTACAAACAGCAAAGCCAGGTGCTGTCTTCCAATTTAGCATGGGATATATGTAATCCTTATCATCGGCTACATTATATCGTCCATTAAATAGTTCATACAGCCCCCTGGAAAAGATTGTAGGTTTAAGTTTCAGACAAACAGATTTTAAAATGTAATAAATTGGCGGGTATGAAATATTTTAATTATTTTCTTACGAGAACACGATGTAATACAAAGCAAAAACCGCTGCAAATATCGAGTGTGTTCTACGAATCGGTACAGCCATTATGAAGGCATCTAGAAGGACCAATGGTGAATTTATACCGTGAACAAAAATGTTGACCAGCACTTCGCATGTTCGCATATCTTTATTGACTTTCTAAATAGTAAAAACGAAACGTTTGGTTATTATTACGAAATCAAATGGTTTTTTTGTTAAATAAAAATCTGATTAATCAATAGTAATTGAAAAAAACTGGGCTACTATACCATACAAAAATAACCAATAAATTACAGTGACTACATAAGGAACCACGTTCAAAATGTTTATCAATATCCACAAGAGCTTGCAAAAAATGGGTAATTGATAGTTATCTTTGTGAAATGACTCAGGTGTGGAGGAAATTTTGTAATTATTATTATTATTTAAATTAGTTAAATTATGTTTTTCGTTAATATGTTTTTTGCAGAATATCCAACATATATATGTGAAATACAAAACAGAGTAGACAACTTGTAAAGCAAAAGTTTGGTTTGTCAAATACAACCCGTAGTAATTGTTATCCTCGTTTCTGTTACAAACAAAGTTCTCAGTGAAAGCACCAACAAACCAGGCCATATACAAGAATCGGTATGCGAAATAGAACAGCGACACTGTAGAGTCACGATACTCATGAGGGTCAAATTTTTCCCACTGTGAACCGTAAAATGGAAATAATTAGTATTTTTAATGAATATTTAAAAAAAAAATATGCAATTATATGGAAAATGTTAAATTCAATGTACAAGTGTAGATTGAAGGATTGCCATTTAAATGTTATTTTGTACTAATTACCTCACTCTTCCAAAAATACACCTCTGACGTTCCATTCAAATTAAAATCCTCCTTGAAAGCACTTGCCCATGACTTTTTCATTTTGAAGGAACTTTACAAATTATGCAGCATTGCCTTCGGAACCTTTCACACAACTGCCAGTGTGATATCGCGATCTAATAAATTTACAGGTCTACATTGAAGCTGTTGAAAGTGATTTGCTTTTGTTGTGTAAGAAAGGATCCAGAAAATCTGGTTGTAACTTTTACGTATTGTATGAAACCACGAGTCTGATACTGAAAAACCCTGACATTGACTTTCAACACGAACCATGCATCTGAATCTGCTTTTTAATAAAATATAAAATTATTATTATTACCGTAATCATTATCTTTACATTACAAGATAAAATGCATGTGTATTGTCAAGATAAGATATACCTTCGTGTATAAACGTCTGTAACTGAAAATGATAAAAAGTACGCAATTCAGTGCAACAATTTTTTATTGATAATGATTTTATTTGTGGATGCATTTAAAATTCTGAAACAACAATAAAATTTATTAAATTATACTTTACTTCACTTGCAACGAAAAATACATAGATCATTCCGGGAAATAGGTACATGAAGTAATGCACTTCGTTTACAGGTGTTTAAATGGAAGGAATGCCGACTCACAATTACAATAGATATTAGATATACATACGAGAGAATATCAAGGTTACATTTAGTAACTCTTTCTCCCGGAAAAAACTTTATTGTAACTTAAATTAATAACAATAACACCCGTCCGTCACTATTTCACTAACTACTACTATCATACGTTTTAATCGGATCATATAAGTATACCTGAACAACCATAACATTTATGACGTCATTCACTTTACATCAATTCGACATGACATTTTCCAAAGATTTGAGTGTGAGTAGACGCTCTCGTGGAAATTTTGGTTACTAATATCCGTGTTCACTCACACTCATACAGATTTTACGCATACAGTAAAATGTTCATAACAATAAGTTACACCATTAACATATTATCTGAAGTGTTATAAAATATCATTTTTATTCATTTAATACTTCTTCTTCTTTTTAGACAGGAATTGTAACATGGGATCTTCCTCTCTCGACCTTTTCATATGATATGCTTCAATCTCTTCTTCAGTGGGAGCCGTATTTTCATACACGCTGTGATAACCCCGTTTTCGATCATCCATCAAGGTTTCTGCCTCTCGCTGCCTTCGTTCTTCTCTGAGCAGCGCTTCCGCAAGTCGTTTCTTCTTTTTAGTGTCTTCATCTTCACTCTCTGATTCAGAATCAGAAGAAGACGATGAGGAAGAGGATGAGTCAGATCCTGACGATGAAGATGAACGTCTCTTTGAGGAACCTTTCTTCTGAGCTCGCTTCTTTTTCCTTTCCCTGCGTTTTGCGTTCTTCTTTTTATTCTTCGATTTGCTTGAAACTTTGTGTACACCCGAGGAGCCTGCTACAGGTTCTTGTTCGTCTTCTGCCTCTTTTTGATGCTCTGATACTGCGGCTTCAGATTCTTGTTGTTTTTTGGACTCCTTTTCGGAGTCTTCATCTTCGTAACTTATTGTATTAGGTACTTCCATATTGTCATTTGACTGTTTGCCTGCATCCCCAGTACAGTATGAGTTCTGCAAAATAAGAACAAACATTATATACTGTTGTGTGTCCAGTCATTACATTTAGGCTGCATTTGAACAGCATATCACTATACCATATAAATATAACTTTACTCTTATTAATGAATGGCAGCACTGATATCCCCATTGGCCAGCTCTCCAAAATGATCCGTATACTGACATATGGTTGTTCGGATGTACATCTTCTTCGTATTTGGAACATACCACTGGTTTTTCGTTGCCCTAAAAATGTACAATAATTAAGTTTCAGAGTTAATGTTCATATAATTAACTAAAATATATTTTTTGCTTTGCAAACCACGACTGTAACTGTAACTCATTACTATTTGCCTACAAAAAGAATACACTAATTAGCATTGGTTCAAATGCAAATACTAAAAATTAGTATCAGTAACGTGAGCTCACTAAATCAAATTCAGAACTTACCACATCCACACCACGATTGTACCATTGATCTAATTTTGAAAATTGTTTTGTTTGCTCAGGTTGGATCCTTTGATGTTTGAGGGTAGGTCCTGCCGATCCATAATACCAAGGAGCTGATGCAATGTATTGAGGAATATGCGGGTTTATGTCCCTGCCCTCCTCATCAACGGCTGCAGGAGCGGTACCAGCCTACAGAAAAATTAAGAATTCGTAAATAAAAAAATTATACGAATGTGAAGTTGTCATCACTCTTGTAAATACTTTTTAAATGCACACCTTTCGAGCCTCTTCAAGTTCCTTGGCCTTTCTCCAGTCTTCCCTGCTTTTAGTTTTGGGGCCATCGTCCGTTGCCGCATCAGTAGAATGTTTGGTACGAAGAATTTCTGAAAGGGGCAACGACGTACTAAAGGCCATTTTTATGCAAAGAACCTTTTGTCGTTGACCAATGAATTATTAAGTCTCCAAGTTCACATCAATAATTTTTTTTAAATAACACGAACACCAAATGAGTACAAATATTTCAAAGTACTTAGGTTAAAATACTCAATTCAATTTCATATCACAAAATGTGTGAGCTAATAAAAACTTGAAATCATTTCCTTCCAGACATTGCAAAAAGTAAATTAAACCTCCACAATAACATCTGACTAAAATGCATTATGTATTGCTAAATAATAAACAAGACGAATGCTTAAACTCCCCTGCACCATTCCATTCGTCTCAAAGCACCCCAGATCCTCACTAGTGACAATAACGTGCCATGTTGTGCAGTGTAATACTTAAATACGATATCCGGCCCTACACTTTTACTCAATGGGAAAATGACCAAGCAACGTGTAACAAAGAACGGTCTGGTTGGAAATTCCAACTTTGCATGTTAAAAATGCATTTCAGTTTCAATAATTTTTTATGTAATTTCGAAATAGAGCTTTCGTGACATTTTGCAGGATTTATGATACAGCAGACTTTAAAGTTAAAAGGACGAAGAATCTCGTGCCAAAAGTTAGGCGTGTGCTGTCATAACTTTCTCACTGAGAAAATACATTATTTTATTTATTTCGTATATCGATTCTTAACATGTATGCGATAAACAGAGATGTACATAGTACATACTACCTAGCTATTTCAACAACATTAGGTACAAACAATAGTTAACGAGTTACAAAATATACAATATTTTACTAAGTGTTTACTGGATAATGTTCTGAGAACATTGTTCTCTGTAAATGTAAGTGATACAAAATTCAAACTAACTGTGAATACATTAGTTTAGAGCATATAAGATTTAATTTCTTGAGTAAGTATGGTTCCTCACTCTCACTCAACCAAATTAAAAAAATGCAGTACAAACTGGAAAAATGTCAACACGGTGAGGTCAAACTTTAGGTTCCATGTATAATATATTACCGTGTAAATATATTACCACCGTGGTAATACCACCTACACTAAACTCGTACTTTTAGTTTAACTACGCAATAATGGAAAAATATAGTTGGCTGACTTGTACAATACATATGCTTCATTTAAATAAGAGTGCATTTTAAACTGTAACATTTTAAAAGAGAATTAAAATGCAACTGTTGTACATAGTGTGTCATATAGTCATTCATCAAACAATGTATTTTTCATCATTCTACCATCATAGAGCTTGATTTTATTTGGCTTTCATGTTTATCTTTTTTTCTCGTTTTGTATTTCATGCGGAACCCGAAGCAGCAGTAAATATTTCCAAGATTCCAGGTCCTTTTCTTCATTTGTGAGATCCGTAATGATGAAACATCTTCACGTTTAGACTCATTTTATACTTTTTGTCCTAAATTCAGTGATACATATATTCCAATGCATTGCATTTGAAAAAAGTCTTGACATCTGAGAACAAAATAATCTCAATTATTGTTTGTGTGCATTGTACAATCTGATATTAAAATACGTTATAGGTTGTAAATTATTAAGTTGTAATGATATACGTACCTGATACTGTCATCGCAGTAGTCTATTCTAGCGTAGTCTATTCGATCGACGACTGGCTTAGTTATGGAAAAAGAATAAATCTTGCCTTTCCATTTTCAATTGTGAAGGAACGATTTTTGAAAAGGATCAACTGTAGAAAAGAAACTTCATGGGAATCAATGTTTCAAAATCAGATACAATCAAAATAAATATTACTGTTGCTTTCGTTCAAATTATAATAATAGACTCCCACATAAAACAACCATTAGAATTGAGATGAAAATTATAATTCTTTTCTATAACTTGCAATATAATCATTGTCAAGAAATATATACACATTTCACTGTCGTTAACAGTTTACAATTATTCTCTTTTCACATCAGATATTGGACACAAAACAAAACTCATTCAACCAATATGTCATCATTCATCATACGTACATATATAACACGGTAACAATTTTTTTTTAACACGCTACGATTTGATCTAAGTATTTACACCAAAATACATTGAAACAAGTTGAAATGCGACTATGCCATTGCATTGAAAATCATTCATTCTTACAAAACTGTCACATCAACTGAATTACACTTTATACAAAAATTAGACACAACTACAATCTGTTTTAACAAACATACTAACAACTTCCTTTCAAGATATAACTATATTAAATAAAGCAAGGAGTATCTTCACTCTGTAATATTCGTCGGAATGATTTTATATCGTCACAATCGCCGTCCTTCCAGGTATTTACCTTATTCATGGTAATTTGTGCCGACTCTTGGAAACATTTCAGCGCAAGACTAGGAAAGTTCTGGGGACTCAATAGGTTGTTATATGGGTTCGCTGGATCGAGAACTAACGGTGTTTGATTGAACACGGAATCTGGTATATCTTCTCTCTGGTAGTTGACGAAAACATACAGCCGGAGGTTATTCGCATCTGAGAAGAACTCGAGGAATTTGAGGAAGGCCTTGTCCATATTTCTATCAATCATTTCAACTGGACTGAGACTGTAGCATGCATGAATTGCTACTGTTTCTACTAGTAAAGATTTTCCACGAATTTGTACCCTTCCAGTATTTATGTGTCTTGCCCAATGTTTTGCCAAACGAACGACAGAATGGATGAATGCGCTTTGCCTCTGTACAAAAATCACAGCGTCAATGGAAAGTGAAGAGCTGTATAAGTAGCTAAGTTTTTCTGGATCTTTGAGTTCTGTAATTTTCTTTAGTGTATTGATGTATTGTTGTGAAGGATATGGGGTCAGAGGTGAAGGAGCGAAGCAGCACCATCTATTCCATGGGAAGTTATTATCAAGCTGAGCCGCTGGTGTCAGGTCGAACTGTATTCCTTCCACATCAAAGCATACGTGAATACTTGAACGAAATCGCCAAATGAAGCCCTTGAACTTGTCAGCATTGTCCTTGATGGCGTTTTCCATTTTATTTAACAGCTTGGTAAACGGGGGTTCCAGCTCATTAAAGAAAATTACAATATCGTAGTCAGAATCATTGGCGATAGCCGTGCCTTTGCCGAAGCTTCCAGCAACCATGACATGTCCACTCAATCCTGGCCCCATCTCCTTTTCGAGAACTGCTATTATGCGTAGTGCGATTTCTTGACATTTTCGAGCATGCTCTTCGTTGGGAATCTGCTCTAACGAGATCTGATTTAGCACTTCGGACACACTTAACTTTGGTAACGTGTCCCAGTCATCTGAGGACGTTGAATACGCATCCATTCCAATCTGCCAACCTATACATATACGTTTGAATTGAAAAAAACTTATTATTTTCCCATAAATATAATACATCTGATACAGAAAATTAATGGGAACTTGAAATAAAGTAGTGTTACTATGACTTGGAGATAAAATAATATTATATAATATGTTTACATTATTATTGCAAGCAGAGTGAAGAAAGAAGTTCTGTACTGTACCTTTCACCCTTCCTCCTACTTTGTCAGTGTTTTATTTTCCCGGAGGGAAAATAAATAAAAATTAATTTTTCTACTTAGAAGGGACAGGGGTTGTGTTCTTTGTACTTGTAGTAATTCTTTTAATGCAACTTTTGTTGTCAAGTGAATCCACAACTAAACGATCCGGCGTGTGTAAGCATTGAGTAGGTCCTGCCTCCTCCTTTTATATGGCTAGAATTTCGGTTAATGCATGTCGATACTGCCTGCTTTTATTGTGACGTCCCCAATCTAGAATGTAAATCCAGAAAACACACAGAAAGTTTCTAATGATTAATTTGTATCAGAAACATGACAAAATTAATCAAAAAAATGAAAATTATTCCAGGATATTAATTACTGAACTATTTTGAAGCATTATTCAAGCATTGCCTAAATTAAACAATAGAATAAAACAAATCAACTACACAATAGTACTGATTTTGCTTTAATACTTTCTGCAATAATATGAAACATGATGGTATGCAAACATGCAAAGTTTGATCGCATTAAATTACGGCTTACATTTACAATGTACGTTTCTTTGCTGCATTTGTTGCAACTTGCAACATCACATTTTAATTTCAAGTGAAATTTATTTGTTGATACAGCAGCTTATAATCAGATGATTAGGTTTTTATAGGAAAATGCACTATGAAACAACAGCAATGTGGCCGGAATTTCGTAACTTAAATTCATTTGAATGGAACAACACATGCACAGTTTTAAAACTGATTCTAGTGGGGTTTGTGTTTTACCACCTTGAATCATGCTGGCTGACCATCTTCATGACATGGAATGCACCTGTAGACTGCTCATCTTTTACGTTTCCAACAGATGCTTTAATGATTTTGTTAACTTACACGTACACTGCACTGTCAACTACATACACACATTGACGATGAAGGTAAAGGGTTACTGAATAAAGGGACTGAATTAGGAATAATTATCACACCTGCAATCAACAGGATTCAACGACATGTCTAATAATGTATATCTTCTCCCGGCCTTACAAGGACATTTTGTTATATTCGGCTCCCATCTCTCATCTAATCTAATCTCATGTCTTCGGTAAACAATATGCATATAGGTAACAACAAGATGTCATGTAAAAAGCCCAATTTGCATTTCACTTCTAATTAAAAATCTAGCTTATTAACATGATAAGGATATATATTTTGCATCCGTATGAACACCGAGTAAAATCCCTAGGCATTCAAAAATATTAATATTATATATTATGCATATTATGCTTTCATTCATTTAAAAAAATCGCAGCATAAACATTTTAAATATTATTATTTTTTAAGTGCATTAGGTATACGTTACGTACCATTAATCACTTGAACTTGGTGTTTTGAATAAGCCACCACCTCCAGATTTAAGCCAGTTGAAATTTGTTTTTTATTATAGGTCAACCCACCAAAACAGTCCAAAAATTTATGAATTGCTGTGTAAAACTAACAGTCCAATCCAAACCAAACAACTACGAACTTCCACCAAAACACCACAACAGATATCACGCAGTCATGTACATATTTTGACGATGATTATAAGGTTCAGAAACATTCTTTTAAATAAGTACTGGTCATGCTTAACAATAAAATTTTGTCTTGCATTACGTATACGTTACGTACCATTACTCACTTGAACTTGGTGTTTTGAATAAGCCACCACCTCCAGATTTAAGCCAGTTGAAATTTGTTTTTTATTATAGGTCAACCCACCAAGACAGTCCAAGAATTAAAGAATTGTTGTGTACAACTAACAGTCCAACCAAACAACTACGAACTTCCACCAAAACACCACAAAAGATATCACGCAGTCATGTACATATTTTGACGATGATTATAAGGTTCAGAAACATTCTTTTAAATAAGTACTGGTCATGCTTAACAATAAAATTTTGTCTTAAAGTTGATTCATTTACAAGTAAATCAAATTTGCCGTTATTATACATCTTTTCCCACCCAAACAAAAATACTTGATTCACAAACATAGTTAATTAAGGTAATTAAATAGGGTAACGTATTAAATGGAATACTAGCAATAGTAATGCAATGTAAACGCTAAATTGTAACTGGTGTAATCGCAACTACGACACGACTACATAGAATAATACACATAAGTTAAAATACAAACGCACCTTTATTCTTCTTCCCAATGACAAAACAAAATTTCTTCGATGTCGCTGAGCTGGAGTATTCAACCCCGTGCAGAAATGTATACAAACATGTGTCTAAGCTAAAGCAAATCTTCATATCTTTCTCAGCAGTACAAATAAATACAATTCGAGACTTGCACAATTCAAGCTCCTTTGAAAAATGTGGAGGGAAAGTGCTTAAAGATAAATTAAGACTAAAAATTGAAAAAATACAGACGCCGCCGTTAGTTTTGTGCATAAACAAAGCAACCAGCTCTAAATGCGCGTGAGTGGAATAACATGTCCACATTCCAACTTTTTAAAAATTTTATTTCCATACAATACAAAATACAAATCATCAAGTCCCGGTATCATTTTACATTTATATTAATTTTTTAACAGGAGATCCTTCAGATGTAAATTTTTCAATGAAAAACAGTTGCGACATATTTTTTTGCACAATAATAATGTGCCTAAACAAACCGACACTGACAAAGAACATAAATATGACATAAAGTCGTTCTTTGTTTTAGAGCATTTTCGCTACAAAAAAAATTCGAAAAAATTGAAAAATTCCAATAAAGGTTCTCGACTCTCAAGAATTTCAACTACACCTACATGACAAGAACTATAGTCGAAACGAAAATGCCAAATAAAAACAAAGCTCACTAGCAACCGTTCTGTATCCATGAATTAGTATACGTGCGAGGGGAGGCTAAACAAGAAGCGTCATAACAACAAGGCAATAACAATTATACAAGTTGTAGTTACATGATACCAAAAAATCGTTATTAACGTAACAATCCCCACTTACATAACAAAATGTTTCGTTATTCCCTTGATACAATTTGTACAACATGGTATTTGATGTCGCAACCTCATCTCATCATAATTCAGTCATCCATCTATCATCATCATCGCTAGTCTATTATATCACATTATCACATAATTGCATGTCATAATCATATTCGAAAGGTTTAGTGGCGTTGTTGACTTTTAAATGTTTGTTAAATATGTTTAAAGTTTGCTCGGTTTACTAACAAAAGTTTATATGCATAAAAACAAATGAAACATGCACACAAAAAGGTGATAGGTAGTAGTTATCTATCAACAATCATTTTAATATTTTATCTAAGATCTACAACTGTGTTTTGTTGAGTACCTACATATTTATTTATGTATAATGTATCTTCTTATCGCAACAAAGGAATCCTGCGTTGCATTTGCATTCATTCATCGATTAATCTCTTATAAATGCTCTCCCTTGCAGGCATTGCATATTGTTTGCATTCCACCTTACCTTGTACTTGATCATGAAAACCGCAAGCTGCATCTAATGAAACCATAAATATTCGAAATACGCACCATCAATGAATGTGCGACGCCTGATGCCAGGTTAGGCAACAAGAGGTTCCTTGAAAAAAGATATAAACTGTAAGCATTTAACTTCAAAATTTCCATATTGGTCACAGGTTCTTAATTGGTAGACGTTGGCAAACCGTCATTAAAAGTTCAACTACAAACCAATAAGTAAAAGTAAATAAAAATAAATTGCATATCATCCATTTACTACACACGTGTATATTACGAAAGATAAATTTGATGTATCTCAATTGTTAATTTTCAACTTTTAACTAAAAGACAAGGTTCATAATTTACAGACGAGGCTTGAAGATCCATAATGATCCAACAATAAATGTAGTTGTTTTTCCAGCATGCAGCAATAAAAAAAACTTACTTCAGCCACATTTAAAAAACAGGCAAGGACCTAAATAGGTGCATATATTTATTGTCTGTACAGGTTTATTGTCTGTAGTTCGGCACAGCACATATCCTTCTACATGGGTCTATAGTTGAATCATTTAGTAAAACTTCTACTATGTACTAAATCATTTGTACGAACCTAAAAGAAATATATGACAATTGATGTAATTGATGTGCAACTTGTAACTAAAATAGAAGATCCTTAGAATTTAGGCGCAACTAATTTAAAAAGAAATATTGGATGAAAGAATTCTCAAATGCTTCTTGATTAAAACATTACTTTTTAACAAATCAACGTCGGAGCAATGATCCCTTACTACACATGTAATCTTTTTTCTTGCTATTATTTGTTCATATTTCCGGTATAACTACTGCATTTAGACTGGCTCTATAATATGCGGAAATGAAAGATATCAATCGGCAATCGTCCATACATAAACGTTTTAGGAATATAATAATTGCTTTTAATTAGTGTTGATAATTATAACAAGGATGAAATGGTTATACATATCATTTACATTGTATTAATCGTTAATAAGTATCATGGCGTATTTCAAATTTTAATACGGCTACCGGCTACGTGGTTGTTGCGTTGGTACCAATGATAAATACATAATTGAGTACTTGTAGAGTATTAGTCTGCTCTGTCGGCCTTGGTAGCTGCATTTAAATTCTTTAAAAATATAAATACCTATATAACACAAGGAATACAGAGCCTGCTTTCGCAGGCAAGAAAAAGCTTTTGGTTACACAGGCAAGATTTCCAAATTTAACATTG
>JAHZNC010005697.1:0-17167 GCA_027744095.1 Zhuqinia jingwanae | reverse complement strand
GTTCAATGTTAATTTGCATGACATAAATAAATGGATGATTTGTCAATCGTATCGTACCACGCACATCCTCAGATTGATTGCAAAGTTGAAACTAATTTGTTGTACATTTCCGGTGCTTGATGTGTAAACAAGATCCTACTGAAATGATGCATGAAAAATGGGAAAGTAAAAGTGAAATGCATCTGTTTCTAATTGCAAGTATGTTTCTTTTACCTTTACTTTTCACTATATTTTGTGCGTCGCCAGGACCGTTATAGCCCCCCTCCCCCAGAAGAAATTTTGAAAAGTTGTACCACTGTGTTATTTAAAACTACAACTACTTAAAAAGTGGGATACTGCCACCTCCGAACTTCCTTCTCATGACGGCGGAGTATAGTATCATGGCACCTCGTCGTGGGTACAGAAGAAATGCTTGTCACAAGTTCACATGCTCTTTTCACCTGGCTCGTATTATGTATATATTTATCTAGGGTTGCTTGTAGAAACTGTCGATCAATGTTTATTCTGGTTAGGTTTGTGGTTTGTGGTACTCACTGATTTCATCACACTCACTATATTCACTAACTTTATTTCGCAATATTGATTCTTGATGATTAGGCGATGAGCATAACCAAGGGAAAGTTCAGAAATAAGTAAATAAAATTAACTTAAATTAATTTGCCTGGAAAAGGCATTCGTACAAGAAAACTTGTAAAATACATAAAGGTAACATAGCAGTTAATCTATAATAATGACAATAATGAGCACAAACATGTGCAAATATTAGATGGAAGGTGTCGTGCATGCATAATTCGATAAAGTCACACGTGTTCAAATATTTTTATTGATTCATTAGGCAGTATCTCGATAAATCAAAACTTTCAACACGAGGATTCAAAAATACAATAAACCCTATTAAACGATTAAAATAATAATCGTAATGTTACTGGGTTAAAGCACTAGCGCTCTAGTGTGTTTCTACCAAATTTGGTGCAAATCAGTGACTTTATAGCTTTTCTATGATTTTAGCGCCCCTGGTGACAGCGCCATGAACTTATAGCACTGAAAAACTATACAGATCTATTCCTCCATGTGAAGAATATATGTGCAAAGTTTGGTCCAACTCCGATCAAAACTGTGGCCTGTAGAGCGCGGACATACAGATTTGATCTCCGATCTTATAAATGATCGTGATACGATCCTTACAGTCTGGGATTGCAACTATACATTTACTGTGACATAATATTATGTTGTATGTATAATATTATGGTCTTGGAAAACTGGCAGCGTAAAAAGAAAAAGATTGGGGCATGTTAATATGTACAATGCACAATAAAGTAATTTAATAAAGAAAACAAAGAGAAACGGGAAACGTAATAATGCCCATAAAAGAATACGTTTTTAACACAGGAATTTCGTTGATGGGCAGTTGAAATTCCTCAATGCCTTTTATATCGGATGTCCTTCCAGAGGGCATGCATTCAAAAACCACGTAATGCACATTCCCAAGCACCACAAGAGTGCACATAGGTACATATTATTGCATTCATTCTTAACCACAACGTATGCTAAAAAAATATCTATATAACCTTTTAGACTACATGTTTTTTGGCACTAAATAATCCAAAAAATTTACAAGAAATTAGGAGTTACAGCACGTTCCCATTCACAATGTAAGCCAAATAATTTTATTGCAGTTGTAAAAAGACTTGGAAATTTTCTTTTGTCCGTTTATAATACTTCCCGCATTCACAATCCCAATTTGCAGTGTTCCCTTTCTACCTACTATATAATGAACTTTAATGCGTGTATGCCCGGAAACATTAACGCACATGAACATGCTCCAAATGCCAACTTAGGAAAGACACTTACAAGAAAGGGGCAATCCATTTCCGTGAATGTGACATGACATAACTGTACAATTTCAGTTAGGGTTTTCATATTGCATTTATTACGCGTATAAAGCTATACAACACAACCTCACTAAAAATGTCTTGTATTAACCAGCTCATAATCAACCTTTATGATAATTATCCACTATACACCACGTAATACCGTCATCATCAACCAGCCAAGACCGAATGTCATAATAATGTTGATTATCATCATTTGAGGACACATAAAAAATTACATCAACTCCGTCGGATAGCCCTGCTTCCTTGCCAAGACAGAAAAAAAGCATTGGTTTTTTTGGCAACCAAGTGGTGATAATGTGTAGAAGTAATAGTAGACATGCAATATAATATTTGCCTCTGGTGTGCTGTCCATTGCAAGTAGGTATACGTTTATTATGGTATTTTGTGGTTTAACAGTTAATGGCCAATTTCCGCTTCAACCAGCCGCCGCAGACTGAACGACCTCACGCCATTGTGTTTGCAATTTATGTTGAATCATTCTCGACCTCTCGGAATTTTTTTATGAGCCAATATAACCAACGAACGTTGTATATTCATTCTTTCGTTAATATTCATTAAATGGTAGTGACCAAATAGTGTCTGCTTTTGAAAGGAACAACCTTGAAAAGTCTTCTTTTTTTAAAAATATGTGTTTGGAAAATTGTTTTTTTTCGCACGGTCTACAGAAGTAAAAAGCCATGAAAATGTTTTTTTGCTCAAAAATTGAAATATATAATTAAACTAAAAGAAAACTAATTATAAAATGGTACATGTTGAAGCACTTATCATGAAATTCTCATCAGCTTTTTTTCATTGTTTACATAAAAGATTCTGCATTGCCATTTTTTAAAGTTATGAATTACCCTCCCAAAAAACGCATCATTCTAGGACAAGGGCATGCTATTCAAAATTTAACATCCTTTCTAGAAAGACGTTTAACATCAAATTTGCTTCCCAAATATTCAAAAGTAGGTATTTTGTGAAGTGATGCGGGATGCCATATTATGCCATGATATGATGATGACGACAACTTGGAAACATAAAACACCCACATACACGCATACATACATAGTACATAGTACAAATATAATAGCAAAAGAGCACTTCTTGTATATCAACTAAAATGTTAATACAAGACGAGTCGAGCACTAGTTGTAATTCTATAAGATGTAGTGAGCTATGAAAATAAATAAAAGAGGTAAAAGAGAGAAATAAAAGGCCGAAGAAAATGAAATAAAAGAGAGTCAAAGGGCCAACGGGAAAGTAACAGTGGAAATCATACACAAGGGCAATAAAGCATGATGAACACAATGTATAACGAGAATGTATAGCACATGACAGATGAAATATATAAAATATAATATATTTAACTGTGTAATAGCATGAAAAAGAAGAGGGAGCGTGATAAGAAAAAAGGTTAAAGAGAAAGGAAAAGAGAGGGCGAATACAATAGGTTGTCCTATTGCTGTGAGGTACAGACTGAGCATCAATATTGTTTTCGACTGTCTTTTTAAAATGTGGTTGTGGTTCATGCAACCATTAATACAAGGGAAGGAAGAATACATAAAACTATGATGTGTGACCTTATATCTCATATTATAAGTCCCATTTTGCAATGTAAAAAGTGAAAGTATGACTAGAATATTTTATCATCAGCAAGGGTCGACTACAATTAGTCATAATTCGTGAAGCAAAATGGCAAAATACAAAAAAAAAACTAAATATACCTAAATAGAATGTTGTGAAGGTTTTCTTGATGGGAAACGTCATTGGGAAGAAAAATATAAATCCAGAATAGTGCTCAATGCAACAGTAGCATATATTATTATGAGCAATATAAAAATATGAAATAAAAATGGGTATTGGGTTGTGACACTACTAGATGGGATACATTTTGGTCCTTTTTTAAATATTTGGAGGTTCCGGAATAACTTTTGATATCCTGAGGGAATCATGAAATGGGTCAACAAAGAAAAAATTTGTGATAATGACGACAAGGCAAATAAAAGACAAAGGGAGATAGTTGAAAGGTTTATTGGCCACTTGGGGTTCTTTTCTCTTTCATGCATTCAGCCAAACATCCCTTTTCATCCCATATGAAAAGGAAGCTATATTACATAATCGGTAATCTTACCTTGTCGTGTTCATTTATGTATGTATAGAAGATAAAGCCAAAATGTAGTAGGAGCAATGTATGTGGAAAGTGGGCATGATTATTATTGGATTCATATAGCCATGGTCGTGAGTAGTATCATGTACGGTAATAAATAGGTAGATCGAAAGATGAACAAAATGCATAGCTCGCTAAAAATGAAAGAGTTTTCCCTCTTTGTATATATTTTTTTCCTTACCTTTCTTTAGAGGCCTTTTGTTACCCAACTATGATTTTCTGCCGGTGGCTCTTTTGGCCGAGGGAAAGCATTATTATTATGTAGCCTGGAACACTGCTTGTGAATAGACAGCTTTGCTAATGCAACTGATTATGTGGGTTTATTCACACCTTACGTGTGTGCCCTCTCAACATGTTCCCAATAATATCAGTGCGGCATTAATAATGAAATAAACTTTCTTGTTACTTGTCATACAATTTATTTTATTAATAATATGTGAAACATGAAAAAAAGGTGTTAATAATGGGTTCGTACCTATTTAACAAAGTGCATTGCACTCAATAAGTAAATCCGCGTTATCTTCCTCCAGGCTTATTATTTTCGAATGCTTTTAAAACATCAACTAAATATATATAGGTACACATTTACTTTTATTTGAATTCATCTGTGTGTAATATATTCAGTGTGCATTGTACTCGATAAGTAAATCCGCGTTATCTTCCTCCAGGCTTATTATTTTCGAATGCTTTTAAAACATCAACTAAATATATATAGGTACACATTTACTTTTATTTGAATTCATCTGTGTGTAATATATGTAACTATACACAATTACTGGGATTCAATATACTACTTTTAAGCATATCAAACATGTTGTATACATTTGAGCAAAACTAGTTTGTTCCCGTTTAAAAAAACTCCCATCTTCCCGGATGGTGATACTTGTGTACGTGAAGCACGTTGGGAGAGAGGATCAATATAATATGAGTTTGAGTGAACATGTTATCCCCATGAGTTATTCAGGTGAAATCGTGTTTTTTTTTGCAATTATATTTTAAGCTAGCTTGTTTTTCTTATGGACGGTTCATATGAGGTGTATGAAAGGGATGGAGATGTAAGAAGCAAGTGTGTGAAACGACCTGCAAAGCTTAATAATAATACTAATACTCAAGAAAGTATTAAGTTTCCAGTCCTCTAGGTCAAGTTTAAAGAAAAAATTCTGAGTAATTTGTCTTTCGATTTTATACATCTCTCGAGTTGTGTATTACCAGGAATCTTGGTCCAGGATGATCATCATATCACCACAACCAGATCACCAGTAACACTGTATTCTTTCATAATTGTAGTTCATATGCAAATGCAAAAGCTCACGTTTTATATTATTTTGGGAGTTGGATTGGATTTCAAAGAAACCTTGAACTCATCCAAACACAAACCAACATAGTTGTTTGAGCTATATACAAATACATACCTATTATGTATGTTACTTATAATATAGCAGCCCATTAATGTCTTCCTATTTTTGCTCTCGTATCATTAATATGTATATGCAGCCATACACAGCGATTCATATGCACAAATTCTCAAGTGACATACTTTTTGATTCTCCCTCGGTGGCTTTTAAAATCTTTGTGAAGTATTTCAAAAAACGAACAAATAAAATTTCTCTGGTTTACTGAAATGTCATATTTTATTATTATTATTATTACACTGCCTGGAAGCAGTCTTTTCATTTTATCTTCCATTCAAAAGGCAGAGACATGAGACATTAAGCATCACACCCAACACGCCTCAATCCAGTGATTTATGGCGTCAGTTAGCCATGCGTATAGATTTCTAAACTTGTCACGCTTTTCATTACGATGAAGAACTCGTTGTGCTCGCTTTTGTCTACTCCTCAATTTTATGCTATGCTCGTCACCAGTACCTCCGGCACCGAGAACATCAGGACATACTTCACCATTTCGATGGCGATGGTGGTATATATCCGATGAAAGTGGTGAATTAATGATAGGAGAAAGGAGTATGTATATGCTCCCATTGCATCTATATGTCTCGTGATTCGTGAATTCAATAATGTGTGCGGTGTAATTGCAATATTCAACATGGAAATACATAACCCGTACATAAATGCATGTTATAAATACATACCTACTTAAAAGTAGTATACATGCATACCATGCTGTAAACGTCTATTATTAAATTTAAAATTAATACGATGACGTAGAATACGACACTTGGACATGTTCCCAAAAATGTCTCCTTCCATCGTACCCTTGAGTTCATAGCCAGGACAAGGGTATACCTACATTATTTGCCAACATTTTATCCATCAGTGAACAAAAGTATTGTACTTTTTGTTGGAAATAATATGATATGTGTAATAAAAGTTTATCTACATGTAGTATAAGTATATACCTACTATAAACTATGTAGATAGTTTGTGTCGTATGAAACTAGTATGAAAATTCCGACATTATTTTTTAATCAAAAGCTGAAAATATGAAATGTTGCTCTCAAAATATATTCTGACAGCCTTATTTGAATCAAATGGAATGGAAAATTATTTCCTTGTTCAAAGAAAAGCAGCTTTTCCTTTACAGTTTATTTTTACTACGTACTTCCGCAACTAGTGTGTTTTGTGCGTCTGGCTCTCTTTATTGTATTGTTCAGAGGAATGTAGTATGTTCGTACAAAAGTTGCGTATTTATGTCATTGCCAGTATGTATATTACCTAGTAGGCATAATACCTACTTATATATTATTATTATATGGGCATATGTATGCAAATCAACATGACACCTGCCGTATCTATGACGGTAATCCCCTCGCAATTCTCTCCACGTGGAATATAATGTAACGTTCCAGTTTATACACAGATTTTTTAAATATATCCACACACATACACATGCCCATGCACAAACAAACCATACATTTCAATTAGATTGTGTATATATTTGTTTTGTTTAAAGCACCTTAAATCTCCCAAAATAATAACTTTCACAGGAAGTACTATTAGATTCATCATTTAACTTTTACTGTTGACCATTTTTTAGTGAATAGTTTAATGAATACGAGCTTATTATTTCATATAATAAATACACTGTATAGGTAAGTTTTATGTACTACTTATAATGTACACAGTACATAAGTATACCTAATGAGGATTACCAATGAGAATGAAGAGTAACTTTGGCTACGCCATCCATTATCGGGGCAAACTTAATTTGGTGTACCATTTCATTCACGTAATTTTTTAGTTTTTTCAGTTTTTCATGTGGGCTCATTGATGTAGGTAAGTTCATGTAATGTGCTTAGAATTTAGATCAGGCTACAAATTCACGGTGCTGCTGTGCGACAAGCGTCACAAGAACCACAACTGACTTCTCAGCGAATCTGATCTATTTAACTTCAATGTTCTCTCATTTATGTAATATTCCCCCTAATGACACAAAAAATTCTTCAACATACCTTTATATGTAACGTTTGGCTTATCATTTATTTGATCATTAAAGTTGGAAATAGGGACACGTATCATCTTTACAATACACACGTCCTCAAGTAAAAGTGCACTTTCTCCAAACTTTGGATTCCATGCTGTATGATTACATAAAGGAAATGAAATAATGAATGAATCTTATTTGTTTGTTTTTGTCATGTACATTATCATCTCACTCTTATGTGCTTCCGCCGACCTCCTTCTCTCGTTTTTGTTCCTGAATGATGTTATATCCTTCAACTCTTCTCTCCTTTATACTCCTTCCACACGTAATGAACATAACGACCCGAAACTTTGTTTATCACACGTACTGTGCACATATTATATTTTATATTATTATCATTCTGCTTTATATTTGTTCATCCTTCCCACTCGTTATTAATATCTTCCGTCTTCTTTCTTGTGACCGCTGTACACTGAGTTATATATTAAAAGAACCTTTATCTGGCCGACCGAGGTTGGGGATGATACAATAAACAAAATAAGCATAGTAAAATTATTTTACTATCATAATAATTGTATGATTAAACAGATAGATGATTCCACTTTATCTACTACGAAGAATACCCCAGAAATAAGATTGAAATGTATATCAGAAAAATTGCAAAAATAAACTTATCCTGTCTACGCAATTGTTTCAAACTTGTAATACGTATTTACATAGATACATACAAGTTCAGCTACAAACGTTTTTAAAACATGTCTACTTGATATGAGTGAAAGGATGTTATGAAAAATAGCTGGTACTGAGCAATACTGAGCAAACTGAGTAATATTTTGATCATTCGCGGTACGTACGTACGTGGTTAAAATGTTACCAGGCCTTTATTTCATGGCTCATTATTTTTGAAATCATATTTTTATTTAACTATACGAGTAATTATGTTTTAATGATGTGAGCAATGCTCACAATCAGTGCTATGTTTTTAATTTATTTCTTCAACAAGAAGGATTATTTATTACTCGCACTTTTTCACACAAAAAAGCTTTATTATGAATATGAATGCAATAATGATGTTTCACAATGTTACAAGCATGCATACTTCAAAACTTTCTTTTTCCCATCAACCCTTTTCTTTATTTTCGCAAAATCATTCATATTCGTTTCCCTATTCTGGAGCAAGTACTCTTCTAAATTTCAAAATACTTTTATGTTCAACTTCTTGTGTTGCTTTCAGGTTGTTTCTTCAGTCTCCAGCCAACCCTGATCTACTGTACATTATCTTCTTCTGTCACGTTCAGCTTACGATGACCTTACTACTTTGTCTAATTTTTGGGAGTAAAGTAAGTATAAACACGTGTACATTTTTGTGTGCGCCTTTCTAGCTTCAGTAAATATAGCCATCGCAATTTTTTTAAACATATTTATTTGTAATAATTAAACTATATTGCTTGTATGATGCATTGCTATTTCCCTACTACATATACTTGGTATTGTACTTTGCTTCAAACTCCCTTGTCATTTCAGATATACCTATACAGTTTTTCCTTTCACTAAGCTTTTAGCATGTGAGGTAAAACGTAAATAGGTATATATATTTGTTTATTAATGGGCTTTTCCAAGAAGCAGATTTAATATTCTGGACTATATTACATAAACGACATTATTGGCATACCTATTTGATTTGCTACGGTCTCAATCCCCAAAACAAATATTATAATGATATCTCATGCATTGGATTCGTGCGAAATACATACCTGGATGAACCAATTCGATATCCGTAATCTACTATTATTAGAAAATCGTTTATGTTCGGATATTGTTGCATATTGCATGTAATAAAATGTCTGTTTTATTAGGTTTTTCTTTAATGTGTATGTAATACTTTAAAGCCCAGTCACAATGGGATAGTAATAGTGAAAGGAAACCTGTCTGCAATAAGTTGTGTTGAGGTATTTTCGGTCTGGTATCTTGCCGCAATAACTGATTCCTCTTTCGCGTAATATACTCACGACAACAATTTAAAACAGTTTGCTCTGCTACAATATTTATTGCTACAAATATTGCACTGGCGATTCAAATGGTGTCCTAATAAAAAAAAACAATCGCAAACACAACAGCTTATATGTAGACATGCAACTTAACTTGTCCATGTCATAGACTAGACATCAATTCTATACACGCTAATATCAACCGAAAAGGCTTTAGTGCCAGTGTAATACTAGACATATCCAAAATCTCTTTGGCATTAGTTGTTAGCGATAAAAGCAGTGGATTTTGGCATGAGTAAAGGGAAAATTGAGACATTTCCGTAACTCCTTCGTATCTTTAATGGGAGAGAGACGCTATCATTTCAATTCAAAGTAGTGTGCAAAATAGATTTATTCTCACTCATAAATCACTTTCAGGCAAAAGAAAGAAGCTGTCGATGAAGAAAGCAAGTCATTTGTTTAGCGTGAGCTGCCTCTATGCGTTCATTCAGAATTATTAGCATGCATGCGAGGCGAGCATATATTTGGCATAATAACATAAAGTAGTATATAAGGTATTTTTCCCATGTCAACGTGGTATAAAGTGAATACGTAGCTGTGGGTTTGTTGATAGTAGAGCTGTTAGAAAAGTCTTTTGCTGAAATGATAAAGAAAATGGACTTTCCCCCTTTCCAATGGATTGAGGCTCTATCAATCTTCAAAGTTCTAAAATCAATAGGATTCTACGCCTTTAGCCTCTAATGCTTATATACCAAATTTGAAGTAATTTGGACACGACAGACAACCTTACTGAAGTCAATACTAGCTGTTACACAGCTACGTAATAAATTGTTGCGTATAGTATGCATAGGTATTTGAGTAGCTTTAGTACTGTCACTGTACGTAAGTCAAGGTAATAAACCATATTTCCTGTAATGAAAATTTATATCTTGGAAGATATTTGCATGTATAGGTACTTGCACCAAGCAAGTAAATGAAGTATACAAGAATGGAAATTCGACAATCAATACAACAAAACTAGCATTGAATACACTGAATACACAAATATATCATAGCAACATTGTAAGTTTTCGGATGCCACTCTTAATTTGGGAATAATCCTTCAAACGCTAAAAAATTTGATTGGAACACTCTTCTATTAATACATTTACTTGCATCACAAATCACAAAATAATAAGTTTGTTTGATAGCCTTAGGCTTACACAAGATCTAAACAAATTGAACATAAATACAGACAGGTAACTGGATTTTGAAGTTTATCATTAATGAAATTACAGTACTTTCATGATTTCCTATCCTTCTTCTACCTATCAGTCATTACCACCACCATCACAATCTGTAGGCAAAAGCAAATAAAAATTATGGTTAAATTTTTTTATCAAATCTAAGTCCACATAGGAGTCAGTCTCGTACAACACCCCACCGAGTTTCTCGTGAATGAGAGATAGAAAATGTAATAATTCTGCATGTGATGGTTTTAGCACTTTCTCAAACCAAGATTAATGAAGATTGGATTTCTTCCCTCCCAATTCTTCCGACTCATCATTACTTTGTTTCTTTGCTGGCATTGAAAATGATGGAGTGATGGAATGTCTCTTTGTTCTAACTTCTAACGCACATATGAACATATATGCACTTTTACTGTTCGTATTTGTTCATATCAAGCTTTGTATTGTAATCTTTACGCTATGTAGTATAATGTCGCGCAGTTTTTAAATGTAGATGGTTTGGTTGGATGATTCGTAATCATCATCATAAAATTATTAATATAACTACCACTCCTCCTGCTATACAATCCATATAAGTATATATAGATATGTACATATATATTTATATATACTGTCTGCTTTTTCAAAAGAATTCAGTGCGATTTTCCTGTATTTCTTGAGACATGAATCGTCATCATAATTCGATAGTTTTTCTAATCACAACTCTTAGCATGATCAATTTTTTACTAGCGTTTCGTATTTCAAATCAGCAGACAAACAGGATTTACAGCTGCCTACTGAAGTATGCCATGCCAGACAGTCTAATTTGTCGATGTCATTTTCATGTCAGAAGTCTTTTGAAGTTCAAAAAGAAATGTACCAAGTTGTTTGTGTGATGATGAGTGTTTCAAATGGGGAAAGACTAATTTACCCATATTTTTCATGGAGGTAGAAATAAACGATTTATTTATTCCAATTTTCTTGCTGTTAGGGAGGACATAAAAATGTCTATCGATTCTGATAATAAATATATGTGTGTAACAAGATTTGTCCAGTGACAAGGTGCTAATTTGACTACTTGGCAGGCTAAAATAGAGAAGAAAGCGTACGGAACTTTAATTAGCAACGTCAATTACCCAAGAACATGCAATGCTATAAGAATAATGACCTTGAGGTCTAGCCCGTTTTGAAAATTTAAATGGCATTATATGTACTAAACTACTTCATTCTTCAATTATAGTAAGTGTTTTAATTAAAAACACACATGACATTTCACCTTGCCCCGACATATATTCAAGAACGTTTCCAATTTTATAAAATACATCCATGGAAATGAAAGTGGCATACTTCTTCTAATTCTAGTCAAACGTATACTTTGCTCTCTCTACTGTTTGTGGGCATGACAAACAAATGTGTCAAATGTTTCGGACAAAGTATCGCGCAGTTAATTTCTGGGACTGAGACTCTGAACTGAAATAATGTTTTCTTTGTCTTGTCTCCAAACATATCCCCAAGGACAGTTCATAAATAAAATATGCATGTATGTACCTTTGTACAAATATAATAATAAATCAACTATAATTAATTTTCTTGTTGCACTAGTGACTAGGATGAGGAATAAGCTTATATTGAAGGAATCAGGGTAGCTTTCCTTGAAGTGTATGTTATGTTAAACGAGTAGTAAGTAAAGTTTTTGTAGCAAGAATGTTTCTCAATACCAGAATATTGCGCCATATATATTTATATAATTAGGTACATGATAGTATATATATATATATTTGGGCTATGCATCTTGCCACATTATTGGTATACCACAGAAGAACCGACGCTTCCGTCTCCGTCTGTGGAATGTTTTCTGTACCCTAATTTCTCATCTTTGATGTAGGAACCTATTCACTTCCTCTCCCAGACGCATACGTACTCATAAATTGAAACCCTATTTTCACACACAAAGCATATATGTACATAACTAATTTTGCACGATAGCTATTGCTGCTAAAATCAATCAAAGTGAATATAAGGGAGAGTGAGAAAATAGGAAGAGGTATAAGCTTTTGATACTCCGTTTCCCGTGGCCTATAGCTTTTGTTCATCGAGGGTTATACTTATACTACATCTGACCGAAAATAGGTTGAGTTTGACACTAATCCTTTTAATCATTCAAGATGTGAACCATGGCTCGTAAAAGCAAGAAGTGATATTGGTAATTGGTATGTGGCGGTATGTTATAGGTATGCCATGACACCGTATGTGTACATTGTCAGCGATACGGTTCACGAGTCACAAATATATACGTTTATATGTATTTACATCTGGAACATGTTTCTATTTCTATCTAAAAAAAATTCTATTAATAAAGTGTCATTTATAACTGATAATCTGTGCAAGATAAAGTAGACATATATGTGACACACCTACGCACCTTGAATGACTAAACTAAAAAGAAATTTAAAATGCTATTCAGTACATTTAGGAGAAAGTCGTGAGATAAAGTTCAAAATTTCAAGCTTATTTAGTTTCAAATACATGCTTGCGAAATCAAAGTTACAAACTACCAGCAATAGTGATGATGACTATGATGATGAGTGATGATTATGTGTACACTACGAATTTTTCCTGTTCAGCATGATTCCATCTACAATTATGAAACCAGCATATTACTTTTTATTATAATTGGAATATTACTGCGTAAAAGTTTTAAAGTAGTAGTTGTTATTTTTTTCTGAATTTTATAACAACTTAGTAATCATCTCCATCCTCTAGAAATTCTGTAGTGTGTAGGATGTGTATGATCACATCACAGCCAAAAAATATGTAGCTTGCTTAAAGAGAAAGTATCGGATGCATGCATACATATATATATGGTGTAACTTTTTTGTTTGCTTCAATGTAAATACGCTTAAAAGCATTTAGTTGATTTTTTAATAGACTATGTTGCGTTGTGGCTATTGTCGTACTAACTTTCCTTTGAAATCTGAGATTCCTACTTCCTGCGACGAAAACAATGTGGATGTGTGTGTTTTGTGGAACGAGGAACATTACGCTAATCAGACAGTGTGATGTGTTATTGTGTATAAGCTGATTTTAGGCTTAAAACTCGTTTCTTTGAACAAAATCACGCTTTTTAGTTAATAACATCGATGTTTGTTTTTCATCCCGTTTATGTACATGTGCATGTAGGTAACTAGCTACAAGGGCTGTAGTGGGCTTTGCTTTACTGGTTTAAAGTTTGACCGGCACCGACAGTAATCTGTTTTTTCTGCCCATTTCTTCTTTTTTTATAAAAACAAAATGGGTTTATCAAAACTTTTTTTTAAATAGGCTTACATGGTCTTCCGTGGTCAAGGAAAGGGAAGTACGGATGAATCGAGCCGAATGACCACGTCAAAGTTTATTAGCAAAGGGAGATCAAGCCAAGGACAAAAACAACTTAGCACCCACAACTCCACTGCCGGCCTCCACTCATCTACCACCTCCACCGGTCCAACAGACCCTAACTACAACTCCCGGCTTTCAGAGGATGTTCAAGTATGTAAAAACAATATTTTCATTAGACGTTCTACATTTTCTCTCATTTTCTCACAGTACCCCTAGAACATGTACATGGTGCATATGTATATCTAGAGAAGCCAAAATAATCTGTTAAGTTCTTTCATGTATTGTTATTCTTATTATTACTTTGTATTTTAAAATGCAGTTTGCCCTAAAATAACCTTAAAAGGAAAGAGGTTGGGTTGACAGAAATGGTTTTAAAAGTGGAATTGATTTCTTCTTCATGTTTTTAACAAAGAATGAAGCAAAGAATGCACTGACACATAAAACCATTCTCGTCCTTTTAATATGCTCTCGCTCGTGCTCTTCTCGTTTTTGTCCTGGAGCATTTCAACTCAAATTCAAAGAGACACTTGAAGAGAAGTGAAGCTCTTCATTTCATCTCAAAACTTTTAAGATGAACATGACGCATATTATGCATTTCGACATATAAAGTAATATATAGTGATCTTGATCTGTTTAAAAGCTAGGTGTAGTTTTGCATTCCGGGGGCGCAACAGTAATGCATTATTATATGTAAGAGTGGGAAAAGAGGATGTAGATACACACACATAAAGTAGTTTCATTTTCTCTCCGTGTCTTCCTGTTCTTGATCAAAAGCACAATGCTTATTTTTGTACAGACGTAGTGTACAAAGTTGGGTATAATGGCATATTAGCCACTCATCCCATTTCCTTTTCTAAGTGCGGTTGTTTGAATGAAACTACTACACCGTGCACAACAGAACACACGGAGGGAGATGCTTAAAGTTAAGAAAAGAGTGTTTTGTTAACCAATTTAATGCATCTTGATTTCTTGGTTTGTCACAGGAGGAATTCCGACGCCTCTACGCTCAACTTGAAGAGCTTAAAGAGAGAAATATGAGACTTGGAAACAGGCACTTGGTGGCAAAGATAGCGGCAATGCAAGAAGCCGCGGATAACATACTACAGGCACCAACAAGTCAAATCAATGGCCAGTCTCATACCTTGGCAATACAACAGCAACTTCATCAACTTTCTCCAGGGAACAATTCTGGTATCAATGGTAGTGGCGGCGGCAGCAGCAGTGCGTCTGGCTCCTCATCCGCTTCTTCCAGTAGCTCTGGTCATTCTCCGCATACAAAAGGAAAATCTCCATCAGCTTTTGGTCCTCTGTCTGACATCTCAGAAGAGGAAAATCCTCTTCAATCTCTATCAAGAGAACAAGTCCAGTCTCCTGGCGGAAGGGGTCCAAAAGTGCTGGAAACCTCTATAGACATTGTAATCCAAAATGATTCCAGCCGGAAGACAGCCACGGAATTGGGTGACAATGAACAAGAAAATAATCTAAATAATGGATTCCATCCACTCGCTCAAGGCTTAGAATCATCAGAAGGAGAAGAAAGGGGAGAGACTGAAGATTTAAGTAGTAATACTATTTCGGAGGGGATTACAAGAAACAAGGACGGCAGTGGTGGAGTTGTTGCAGTGATTGAAGACTCTCCTTGTCTGCAACAGCATTCGGCAAACCCAAGCGATTCTAATGCTGTTATATCATTCATAGACCAGGAAAGTGACAAACCCTCCCCGGAAGTAAGCAAAAGGGAGACAGGGAAAGAAAACAAACCTTTAAATCCCAAGAAGCAAGTCGATAACAAATCAGTTTCCATCAATGAAAATATCTCCTCGTCACCGTCGTCAACAGGATCTGGTGGAAAGGGTTCCTCACCCAGCAGAACGAGGGAGCACCAGCACCGTAATAAGAAGTCATCTAACAGCCCCTCAGCCTCGCCTTCAAAACACCATCAAAACACCTCAACCAGTAGTGCCGGCACAAAAGGCAAACATCATCAACAATCTTCATCGTCAACAAGTCAAAAATCCGGAGGACCTTCTTCTGGTGAGGGCAAAACTGTAAATCACAAGGACGCTGCGTCAGGTAGTTCCACCACCACCACAGGAGATGCAAGCGGTAGCTCACAAAAAATTGTTCTTGATTTGGATGACAAATCTCGTTTCACGGAAGAGATCACTGTTTGATCACAATTTTTTGCTGTTGGTGTTACAACTTGTAGCAGTGGCACTGGTGGTAGTAGTGGTAGAATAATATTTTTGTCGACGAGTAAAGTGGCACCAACATAATAATATTATTATTATTAAATATAATGCAGTGTGTACCTTGAAAAGCGCAAGCAAACAGAAAAAAAAGTTCCAATTTTAGTAATAGTAGCACCAGCAGCATTGCTAATGCTAACATGCTAATACAAACAAATGATAGTCGAGTCGAATCGAAATAAGGTATAGAATTTTTTGTCATCATTTTTTCATGTTGGTCTTGGCTATATATTCATATACCCCCTACACACTCCATATTATATTGTATGTCTGTACCCTTGCCCTTCTACGTAAACCCAAAGGAATTTTTGATGTGCTCATGCATGTATTCATGATGAAATGTTTGTGAGTGCTTCCCATTCATGCATGATATCTGTTGATTTTTATTCATGGAACCAGAAATAAAGTTGACTGAGTGGAAATGGAGTGATAGGTACAAAAATACACCATACATGATGAATGATGACATATACGTTAACATAAAAAACATGCTTATTTTGGGAGAATGACATCTTCCCTTTTGAAGGTACTTGCTTATTTGTATTATTTGTAATGTAATGATTAATGCATGCAAATTATGTCTATACACAGACTAGTAAAAGTACAAACAAACATACGACAAGTACATATTATGTGAACAGGAAGCCCAAACGACAAAACACATTTCCATTCCATCCAACTCAATAAAATATTACGCCAAATATAAAAGTCCAACTAGACAAATATGTTGAGTGAATTGGCAGGCATAAACATATATAGCACAGGAAGTCTCGTCATCAGCAACATTGTCAGCGAGTAATAGAAAAAAGTGAAAAGATTCAATTGGATTGGATATTTGAACAAATACAACAACAACAGTGAGCATGTGTGACTGCCCGCATTTCTAATGGGATGTTTATTGACGCTTACAAATCAA